>JANZXR010000003.1:30019768-30030295 GCA_027575705.1 Erythroxylum echinodendron
TTAAACTTTATCTCTCGAATCTTCATTTAATACTAAAATGATACAAACCATTCTATTACATTCATTCAGTTCAGAAATCACAATAGTAAATAAGACATCAGATTTGTAACCCAATCATGCATATTCAACCAAATAGTAACAATAATTCTCAAGAAAAGAGATCAGCTCATCACGGATATCATATCATTCATCATCATTAAACACTTTAATCGCATATTATTGTCAACAAATGTATTAAAGCAATAATAACATAGTGAATACCGAATGGACTATCAAAAGAAAACAAATAATATTCAACGAAACTAATAAGAGTATAAGTTAGTTAATAACAGACAGTAAAATAAAAGAA
The DNA here is from genome assembly GCA_027575705.1 of Erythroxylum echinodendron. Classification (NCBI taxonomy): domain Eukaryota; kingdom Viridiplantae; phylum Streptophyta; class Magnoliopsida; order Malpighiales; family Erythroxylaceae; genus Erythroxylum; species Erythroxylum echinodendron. The sequence continues at coordinate 30,020,118 of JANZXR010000003.1, forward strand.
ACAAAGTAATAAATAAGGAACAGAATAGGCAAACAAATCATCGGATGAAGAGTTGTGGAGATCTCTGGTCCCTCTTAAGCTTCCAGCTTTGTCTCTCGTCTTTTGCTTCAGCTTCTCCCTCAGACGAATGTTCACTCAGGTTGAATGGAATTTAGCTCCAACTCTCGCTTTCGGCCTCTCCCATACTTCCACCTCTTTGTTGTTTTGCTCTTTTTTTCGACTCACTCTGTTTCACTCTTCTCTCTCTATCTCTTTGTTCCTCCCGAATGAGTCTGTAGTGTTTGAAAATGAAAGATGTGTCTGTAGGGTTTTTGTGTACAACTTCTGCCGGCCCCCCTTTCTACTTCCTTCCTCTTCTATTTATAGGTCGACTCTAGGTTTAGGGTTGTTACGCCGTCAACCTGCATATGTTAGACTCAAAGTTAGTGTCAAAGAATTTGCACAGCGTGACTAGTTAAGTTAGCCCTGTAACAAGTCACGCATGGTGGTGACATACCAAGTCACCACTGTGACTAACATTTAAATTAAATGTTAGTCATGCACTCCGTGATTAAATTAATTAAATGTTATTCACGCCACTGTTAAGGTGGTGACAAGTTTCACAACTTTTCTTTTCTCTCTTTTTTTTTAAATTTATTAATTTCTCTTTTCATGCCAAATTTATGTGACTTTCCTTTCATCCTATATGCAAAATTCATAAAATAATCTAATTAACATTCGTGCAATGTTCTCACCATTTTCACTCAATTTATCTCACATTTGGATCAAAACATAAAGATTTGTAATCAAAATAAAGATATGAAAGCAATTAAAAGCAATAGAATCTAGACACAACAGCAAGCTCCTAGAAAATCTGTCCCTAGTTCTTCTACCAACGATGACATATAGGAAAAGGAAATTGTTAAACTAAGGAGAAGCAAAAGAGCTAGAATACCCATCAGTTTTGGTTCTAACTTTATTACTTCCTTTGTGTTAAAAAAATATGAGGACATAGATGACGTTTTTGTGGTGACTTATATTATTGAGGAAGATCTCAAAACTTATGAGGAAGTAATAAGATCTGTGGATGCTACCTTTTGGAAGGAAGCCATAGATAGTGAGTTAGTGTCAATCATGTCTAATAAAACTTGGGTTTTAGTTGACCTACCTTAAGGGTGTGAGCCTTTTGAGTGTAAGTGAATTTTCAAAAAAGGAATTGAGAACTGAAGGAATCATTGAGAGGTTTAAGCCAAGACTTGTAATAAAGGCTTTAAACAAAAGGAAGGAATGAACTTTTTTTATACTTACTCTCTTGTTACTAAAATTATATCTATAAGGATGTTGTTTGTTATTACCTCAGTATTTAAGCTTTAATGGATGTTAAGACAGTTTTTTTGAATGGTGATTTTGATGAAAAAATTTATATAGTCCAGCCTGAAGGGTTTAGACTGCCTAGTTAGGAACAAAAGGTGTGTAAGTTGATTAAGTCTTTATATTGACTTAAACAAGCTCCCAAACAATGGCATGAGAATTTGAAAGTGAGATTTTCAAACATAGTTTCACCTCTTGTGATGATGATTCTTGCATTTATGTGAAACATGATGTCAATGGTTGTGTGATCATAATTCTTTATGTAGATTATATGCTTATTTTTTGTACTAGCTTATCTGTCATTAATATTATCAAGATTTTATTAGTCTTCCTTTGATATGAAAGATGTTGGACCTGTGGATTTTATTTTGGGATTCAAAGTTGATAGGACTGACTATAGTTTTAGGTTGAATCAAACTTATTATGTTGAAATTTTTTTGAAGAAGTTTGGTTAATATAATGTTGAACTAGTCAATACTCCCTATGATGTAGTGTTGCTTTAAAAAAAATATTGGTGACAGTGTAAACCAAGTTGAGTATGCCAAAATTCTTGGTGATGTGATGTTCTTGATAAATTATTCTCATCTTGATATTGTATAATGTGTGAGTAGACTTAGTAGATATACTCATAATCCTAGTCAAGAACATTAGAATGCATTCATTCGTTTATTGAGATATTTGAAAGGTATTATGCATTATGGATTATCTTTTGGTAGTCATCCTCCTGTATTGGAGGCATATTCTGGTGTTAACTGGTTTTGGAGAGTGATGATATACACTCTACCAGTGGTTGTATTTTTACCTTAGCAGGAGCTGTTGTGTCTTGGAAATCATCCAAGAAAACATGCATTACGAGATCAACAATGGAGGCTAAGTTTATGATTTTGGAACTGGCAAGACGGGAAGTTAAGTGGCTAAGGAATCTCTTAGCAGGTATCCTACTTTGGGAAAAACCAATTCCTTTTGTGTTCCTTCATTGTGATTTGCAAGTTGTCATTTATATTGCCAAAAACAAGGCATATAATAGACATATCAGATTGAGACATAAAATTGTTTGTCATTACACACTTGATGGACTTACCTACGTGATTGTGGAAGGCTAGTCACCCTCCTATGAGAGCATTTAGGCTATTTCTCTAAAGCGATCATAAGACCAGGGCATTTTGGCCCAAGTGGGGGATTATTGGTATTGTTCCAATTCTTGGAACATCTCTTTCTTTCTTTAGTTTGTGTCCCACATTGAAATAGTAAGAGAGCTTCACCTAGTTTATATACTAGAATGTCTTATGAGACTTTGAATCAAGTCTCTTGAGGAGGGTATGGATATGACACGCATGCAAGCACACGTGTCCCCTAGTCTAGCCCAGTTGCGGCAAGGTGTGGCATGGCATCGTCGCACATATGACAATTAACTTTTTAGGACCCACTCATTTAATTCATATGGTTTTAATGTTACCTAAAATCTTTAAAGATCCCCACTTTTATTACACAATAACGTTTATTCCTTAATTCCCATCGTTATTGTTATACCCAAACATCCATCATCGTTATTAGTATATTTTATTATACACAAACATCCATCATCGTTATTATTATACTTTATTATACCTAAACATTCATCATCATTATTAATATACCCAAACATTCATTTTTTCTAGTATAAATTCACTGTCGATGGATGGTTTTGTTTTTCTATAAACATGCATAGCTCTTAATACACACGCATATTCTGGCTATCTCATCTCTTCCTTATTTTTCTACTGTTATTTCTTCTCAAAGATTATTCCTACTCTACCTTTTAGAGTGCACTAAAGCTGGTGGAGAAGGCGTTAATCCTAGAGTCGGATCCCTTTGTCTTGCAGCACAATAGAGTCAAAATTTTCAACTTAGAGTAGTGATTTTCATGACGCCTTGAATTCAAATAAGTTATTCCAATTTTAATTTTAGGCTATTTCATTATTTCAATAACTAAATGTCTAAATATGGAATAATTGAATCTTAGTTAAAGCGAAATTAGAGCTTTAGCTAGCTTATTATAATTACTAACTTTTATACTTAAAGACCATTTAAAATAGTTTTGGGTATAAACATACCATAATTAGTTTTATAAGTCCTTTGTCAAGTTAGAGAGTCATGGAAAACCTTAAGAGGTTAATGAGAGCATTTAAGTGCATATATTCTTTACATAACATATATTAAGTTATAGTTTATTGATTGAATAAGAAATGCAGTTCTTAAGTTTTAAGTATTGCAATACAAATTTAGTAAGTGATTGATGTTGTAAAAGGTTCCTCTTCACTCATGACGAGATGATTACAAAGATTCCTCTTTATACCTAAAAAAGAAGATCTTATATGAAGGGTCCTCTTTACTCATTAAGGCAAGATAATAATGGATTTTTAAGTGGAACTTAAGAAGTGAACGTAGTCATAGGTTATTTAGCATAATCAATATAAATCAGGTTTGTTCCTTTTCTCTTACCCTCTTTTATTATTAACGTGACTATTTTTTATTATCTTATATGAATTTTCTATAACCATACATTAATATATGCAATTCATTTGTTAAGCTTTAAAAAGATCTAAGTACACATAAAACACATAATTTCCCCCTTTTTATGTATCTTATATAGATTAAAATTTGGTATAAAAGCAAGCCTCATTCACTTCATATAGATTTTTAACAAAATTTGAGTAAAAATTATTATTTCATGATTTTATCAAATTTTAATCAAGAGCACTAAGATGTTAATATTGTTTCACTTTTTAATGAAAATTATTACTTGTATTATAGAACCGTGATGAAGTATTTTTCTCATTGTTGAAGATTTTGAATTATGGAAAATTATATTGAGTAGGATATCGATGATGAGAATTTGAATGCTTTGAATAATGATGAGGTATCTTTTAATTCCCATTATTGTAATGACGATGATGATGGAAAGCATATGCTCTAAGGCCAAAAATGATGAGTTATCCTCTAATTCTCATTCTTGTGATGATGATAATGATGAGATATTAGCTTATCTTATATGTTAAGGGATTAGAGGCAATGTTTATAAAAGGAAAAAAGTCCCTTATAGATAAAAGGAGTTTCAAAAGCTCTTAGATACATTCATGATTGAAAATGGGTAATTAAAATGTGAACTGCATGACTTTATAATTTCTAAGAGTGTGGTTTTTACTAATAATAACAAACATGTTTTGTTGTATAAAAATAAGACATTAAAGAAGGAGATCAATATCGTCAAAGAATTATTTTCCAAGTTCACTTTATGGAGTGAAAAATAGAAACATGCTTAAAGCCTAAAAAAAGTCAACTGATAGGCATGTGATAAGGTACACTTATAGAAGTACATCACTCAAATGCCAAGATAATTTTTGTAAAGTAAAAGCATGTATATATTGACCAACCATTGCCTAAAGCATCACAAAACATATTTTATCCACTTATAGACTTAAAAGTTACAATGTTTATGCATAATCTTCCAGGTCTAAACTAAAGAGAATTTCTATGCATTAATATATGGTTCACATTTTAGGCATAATTTGGCATACCAAGAGAGAATGAAATAGTCAACACATTAATATAGGTCTCTTTATCATCAAAATGACCCAAAACAAGCTTATAACTATCATAAAACATCATACAAATAAAAGGCGTATGTTCATAATAAATATAAGCCACAATCTCATGAAAAGAACATATCTGATGATAATTTATTTTTTAGACCTCATTATCACACAAGAAAAGCTTCTTATACCCCATATATCTAAAAGCTCTGCCATAACTACTATATCTAATAAAAGACGTTGAAATGTATATATGTTATATTCTTATATACCTCGATCACATCACACCAATTCTTATAATTCATATCATGTGAGAAGTCATTTTTTGTGATTATAAGCATATAAGAATTTATTTTTGAAATAATACTTATTAAGTAAATCTAAAAAGATATGAGTTGAAAAAGATTCAAAGTCTAACACCCAAGGACCTATGTTGTTATAAGTACTTAGAAGATATTAGTTAGTTTTCTTATAGGTTAATATCAAGTGGCATCATATGAATATTAACAATCGGTATCACATTTGCTTGTATCAAATAAAGAACAATCATAATATCTCTAATAATTAATTATAAAAGAAAAATCATCAAGAAACCTAGTTTGTACCAAGCAAAATAATTGGTATAGAAAAGGTCAATTATTGAACTAAGTAAGGTAATAAAGAAGTAACCACTTGCTTTCATATTGATAACATCTAAACATATTAACTTATTCTATATATTTAAGAAGACATACATTATTACATATGCCTAATAAATAAAAGATATATTAACCTTTAAAAAGGTACGTAAGCTCTAATGTAAATTATTCATCTATTTGAGAAGTACTTTGTATGTATATTTTACCCATACGGTGGAGTATTTAGAAAGGGAGAGGGGAAGTTTTTGTTTATATATTTTTTATAGTTATAGCTTTATATATAATATATACTTTTTAATATTGACAAGAGGGGGAACGAATGGAACACGTATTACATATTAATTTAATATAGGGATAGTTTATTTAATATCTTTTATTTTCTTAAATAGAATATGTATTTCATATTGATTTGATGTAGGGAGAGTTTATTTAATATTATTTATTTTCTCTAATATTACCAAATATTTTATTATCATTGATAAATGGGATATTATTGCATCGAGCGATGTTCTAACTTATAGTTTTGACAATAAAAAAAAATGTTATTTCTAATATTTTAAACTTTGATAATAATGTTAGAGGCTTAATCATTACATAATCATTTACATTTAAGATATAAAAATATAATTTTTTGTAATAAAAAGAAATTTTATTTTAAATTTTGAAGAATAACTCTTAATCTTAAAACAACATTATGGGATCTTTAAAAATGATTTTAGTTAAGTTTTTATAAGAGAAGCATTTACCCATATAACATTATACTTGGATTTTTTATTGATAAGATACCGTACATCAATTGTACGATGCAACGATTGAATGTACATTCAATTATCAACTTAGGCTTGGCTTCTAAGCCCGACTCAACCCAAGCCAATGAGCCAAGTCTTGGGTCCAATTTCTAGACCAGATTAGTCCAAATTCAAAGCCCAACAACAAAATGGATGTCGACTACCCTATTATCTCTACAAACTAATCGTTATATCTAACGATTGTTTGAAATGATTTTGGTTATAAATAGAACGTAATTAAGTTGTGTGGAGATTATTTTTAAGCTAAGAGTTTCTAATGGTTTTAAGAGGTTAAAGAAAGTATTTAATAGGAATGCCAAACCCGGCCGGACCTAGGTTAACCGGGCTACATCATCCTATGGCCTAACCGATACGTCTAAAATGATGTTGTTTTGAAAATTTTTCTTAGAAAAAGCAACGACTGACCTATTAACATCGTTTTGGAAGTTTAAAAAAAAAAAAAACGAGTGACCCATTAACATCCTTAGTATTTAAGTGGACATATTAATTGCTTATTCTTCCGTAATTTATTGGTGTGAATAAGAAAAAGGTGTTCTTAAATTGTATTTAAGCATTTGTGAGATTAAATGAGAGTGTAAATGATATTTTAAAAGAGTAAATTCTTATATAAAATTTTGATGATTTTTATTCTCTTTTATTACCTCTTTTTAATGGAATGGAGAAGTGCAATGAAACAATGAGAGCCTTAGGCTATGTTTAGTTGAGGGTTTATTAATAGAATGGAATGTAATGTAATATTATTTTATCTTTTGAGAGCAGGGTTTATAATAGAATGAGAAGAAAAAGGAGGGTTTCATATGACATCTCATTCCATCCTAAAAAGTAAAAATAAAAAACCTCTAATTTGGAAGGTTTAGGATGAAATGTAAAATGATAAACAACTTTACGCTATACTACATTATAAATCTTTCATTCAAATAACATTTCACTATATTACATTATGAACTCTTTCGTCCCTTCTAAATAATATTTTTCTCATATTACATTCATTTACATTCTATTTAATTATATAAATCATTTCATTAAAAATTTTAGTTTAATCAAACATATATAGCCTTAGAGTAACGGGTAAAAGTTACTTATTTGTGAAGAGAAGGTATAGGTTGAAAATTGTAAGATAATGGACTTCTATATTAAATGACAAAAAATCGTGTAAGAAAGATTTATCAAAGTAACCTACGTAACGATCAAATCTCTTTGAACCAATCAAGTTCCTCATTGTTACACTCGAGATCATCAGGAACTATGAAGAAGGAGAGAGGACATTCATTAATTAATTAGTTTCAACCAGTGACCGAGAAAGAGAAATCATCATCGGTAGGAGCTCTGGAAGAATTCACCTCATGATCCACTTCACTAGCATAAGAACTGCTATAATCAACATCGCTCTCTCTTTCCTTCAACTCCTCAATCTTCTCAATGGCGTCTCTCAGATCCCACCTCCTCTCCAAGTTCCATTCACAGCAACACATGCCAATCTTCAACAATTTCAACATCTCGCCCTCACCATTCTTAGGGCCCTTCATGTCCTTATCAAACACCTCTCCCGTCCACTCTTCTCTCACAACTGAGTTCACCCACGCCGCCAAATCTGCGTTAGCACCTCTTCCCTGCGTCAGATAGTTCGCTGGGAACTTACCTGTTAAGATCTCCAATATCAGTATTCCAAGACTCCACACATCGGTCTTTCTTGTTGTGCGTTCTGCTTTAATGAACTCTGGAGACTTATAAGCAACCATGACTTGTTGAGCATGGTCTTTGTTTAGTACGGGTACTAGTGCGTAGTCTGTCAAGAGAGGTTCGAGCTTGTTGCCTAGGAGTACGTTGGAGGATTTGAGGTGGCCATGAGGCAGTGTTACGTTTGGAAACTCTTTGTATAAGTAGGCCAGTCCCTTGGCTACTCCTTTTATGATCTTCACCCGAGTTGACCAGTCTAGTCCTTGCACTCCAGGAGCTCGCTTAGCTGAAATGTTGAAAGCCATACGGTAATGTTAGTCCAATAATATGTAACAAAAAAGACGTTGCTCGAAGCATATGATGAATCTGCTAATTACCATGCAAAAGTGTGGCCAAGCTGCCGTTCTTAACGAAGTCAGAAACCAAAAACTTCTCCTCTTTTCTGTAGTAAAATGCCACAAGAGGCAGCAAGTTGGGGTGTGATAATCTTCCCAACTTTCTCATGTGCTCATAAAACTCCGCCTTTCCGACATGGTACATCTGCCTGAACCTCTTCACAGCCATGGCTGGACCGCTCTGAAGAACTGCCTTGTAAGACGACCCAAACGAGCCGCTGCCCAGAACTTCTGCAGAGGCCCTTAGTAGATCATGCAGCTCAAATGTGTCTCTATCATTCCTAACAAAATGAAGCTTTCCATTTTCCGTTCTCTTGTTACCAGGGTCATTATGTTGTGGTGACTCGACCATCTTTTTGGCCACTCCTTGAACGGCGAAGTTCATCTTCTGGGTTTTGGCCTCTTGGGCATCCTTATAAATGGGCGTTCCAGGGTTACGCTTGCGAATAAATGTGAATAGAACAAGGCCTAGCAAAACTGCGACGCTTCCTACGAGTACGCCGATCAGTATTATCTTTTTCTTGCTAGAGGTCTTGCATGGTGGCAGTGGTTCCCCACATAAGTCTTCGTTCCCTGATTGATGCAAAAGAAGTGTTGTATTAGTTAATTAATGGACAAACCATTGTTCAACTAGATCATGTAATTAAAAGGACAACGTGACTCGCAAGAAATGAATACTATCAAGGAAATGTATATTATTAATTATTTAGTTATTTAATATATTAATTTTAATAAATTACGAATAATTTAATTTAATTTTATACATTTAATTAATTAAAATTAATTATGAATACTTTAATTTTATTTTATAATTTTATTTATTTTTGTAATTAAATTATTATTAATTAATATAATTAAATTTAAAATATCTTCAAAAATATATAAATTTCAAGTAACTTTTTATTTAATAACTAAAATATATTTAAAGTAAATATAAATTTATAAATAAAAAGTTAATTTTTAAATTATTTTTTAGTAATATAAAATAATTTTATTAATAATTAATTTTTATCGAAAACTGAAAATTGAAAATTGAAAATTGAAAATCAAAGTAAAACCAAACAGGAAAAATAAAAGTTGGAATTCTTCACGGAATTCACGTATTCCGAGAAATGGGAACTCAATTATCAGTCTCATGTTTTATATTCATATCAGAATTCCCAAGCACGGAAGTCTCGTGATAAACAGGAATCTTAAAGAACTTGGTGTTACTATATTCACCAATAAATGAACATAGATCCTATAACTATAAGATGGAAATTCATATGAACCTATCTAGGGAAGGGGAGAAGATAACCATGTTGATTTAAGAGCAGAACAGTTTGGTAATAGCCTGCCTACCTGTAAAGGAACTTGCATTTTGGTCTCTGAGGCTGCGAGGTATGGCACCGTTCAACTTGTTACTAGCCACATTAAATTCCAAGAAACCATGATCAAAATCAGGAATCCTTCCAGTGAACTGATTGCTTTCCAGGTTCAGTTTCATTAAGTTTTTTAGAACAACCAGCGAACTTGGAATTTCACCACTGAACTGGTTATGTCCCAAGTAAAGCTCCTTCAAAGGGTTCATGCCTGCAAAAGCGTCACCAGGAATCTCTCCAGAGAAACCATTATAAGACAGGTAAAGGTTCTTGAGCACTGCAAGCTTATTGACTTGAGACAACGGACCCTCGAAGCTGTTGTTCATCAAGTTTAATGTTCTCATCGACTTTAACTGAACCAGCATGTCTATATCGA
>JANZXR010000003.1:30044517-30102302 GCA_027575705.1 Erythroxylum echinodendron
AAATCAATTTCATTCCTCACATGCCACAACTCACAACAACACAAACAATTAACAAAATCATTCAAAAATTGGAAAAAAAAAACACACCAATATACAATCGGATTTTTGGATCAAATCAGGTCGGTGACGGGTCGAGTATTAATCCCAGATTTGTCGTCGGATGGCGGTGATAGGTGATGACTCACGACCGGAGGACACGGGGACAGGCAGAGGGCGATGCGGCGACAGGCAGAGGAGAGGATGGGGCGACAGGTGGCGCAGTGGAGGTGACTCGCGACAGGAGAAGATGAACGACCCGCGACAGGAGGCGACAGCCAAAGGAGCAGCGCACGCTGAAGACGGAGGAGCAACACACCGGATGACGAGAGGACAGAGGCGAGGTGAGGAGACGGTGAGAGAGAGAGAGAAAGCAAAGAACCAAGACCAAGAGAGAAAATTCAAGAGGAGAGAAGAAGATAGCCAGAGTCGGGGAGGGGGGGTTCGGGTGTAAAATTTTTTGTCAAAATTGCAAAATAGTCCCTAAATAAAAGAGTTTTCGCGGTACCGACCCGACACCATCCGGTATAGCCGGTACCTTAGCAATCGGTACCATTCCGTTTTTCGGTCGATACGGCACCGTCTAACCGGTACGGAACGGTACCCATAGCAGTGGTATGAATTGGCATGATGATTTGGATTTGTTACTTTTGCTAGAAAAATGATTTCTTAAAAGTTTTGAAATATACCGTTTCTCTAAATATGGCATGCTTTCTTTTTTCCGATCCAACAATATGTAATTTTGTGTTTAATGAAACAAATGAAATTAAACTCTTCATTGGAATATTAAGTATACGTTGAGAACGTGGTTATTTCCTTCGATTATTTAAGAATAAAATCAATATTCTATTTATTATAAGGCTTGTTGAGTGACTCAAGGCCCCTTTAACTTTGATATGTTTTATCTTAAATTAAAGATTATGCTTATCTAAACTTGTATAATTTGGATGAGTTAGTTATAATTATATGAATTTATAGTCAAGTTTATGAATAATACATAACATATGTTTTGGTAAAAGATGTCATATAGAAAATATAGGAATCACATGAGATGTTATCAATAAGGATGTTATCTACTTAATTTAAGTTTAGTTGGTTTTTTGAATAATTCAAGGCCAACTAAATTTTAATAGGATCCTAACCCACTAGAGAGATTAGAGCATTTTTTTCGAATAATAGTAAAAGTTATTATTTCTAATAAAATAGGAGTAACCAAATGAATTATTAAAGTCTTGATCCTATTTAGTAATCATGATATATAATCAATACTTGCTTTTCTTAAATTTATATTTTATTGTGAGTATTAATTACCTTTGCTTAATATAGTTGATATTAAGAGTCAATAAAACAAATTTTTTGGACATAAGCTATGTTTAAGAAGAGTTCTCAAAGTCAGGAGAAAAATTTGTTGTCCATTATATAATTTTGCTATAATTTTTATTGATAATCTGGTAACAAAGCTTTAAAAATATGTCAAAATCATATAGAGCACAACATGTAATAACATTACGAGTTAATTAATATCTCGTAAACTTTAATGACATCATATAAGATTTGAGCCAATACCATGACAATAAAATGCAAAAGATTGCATAGAGTAAAGCAAAAAGGTATAATAGTTTGATGAAATTTTTCCGCTCAATTTAGCAGACTAGAAGCATAAACATGAATTACAGTTAAAAGTAATTGTTATAGAATGACAATATAACTTGATATGTTATAAGACCCATTAGAAATCTATAAAATTTAGTCTCACGACTTAGGTAATGAAACTTACTTTTTGATTAATAAAAAAATTAATTACATTATAACATAATTCACTTTTTATTTTAAAAATATAAAAATAATAATGACATGCCATTCAATTGACAGAGAGAATCTTATTATAATTTTCATTTATTTGGTGTCTGTTTTGAACATTTTAAAAAATATTGAGGTTCAAAATGCAATTTTGAACTAACATAACAAGCCATAAGTTTGTCCACACAGCTATACCCAACTTCAATTTTCTAAAGAAATAATATATAAACTTTGGACATATTCCATCTTTGGACGTTAAAGTTGCTCAAGAAATATAATCTAATCCTGTATCCACTACAAAGATACGAGTCTTTTTGTCTATACCTATATAGTGGATGCTTGATAATATACAGACCATGGCACTAGAATCTGAGATGAAACATTGAAACCTTTAATAATGTCTTGCTATACATTCTAATTTAATGGTAACTAGTTATCAAACCCAATTTTGAAATACGTTTCATTATATATAACTCGTCTAGTAAATTTAATTGATGGTACAATACACTTATCGTTGATAGTAAGCTTAGTATAAGAGCTCCATAATTGACACCATATCATTAAAAATCTGCTTCTTTTTTTTTTCTTGACTCGAATGACAGGTGAAAAGAAGAGACTTATAATTTCTTAGAGATGACAATGTACTGACCCATGAGCTAGTTCTTGTCAAATTTTTTAAAATTAAAAATATGGAGTAATTTAATTTTTTTAGTTGGATTAAGATCTGGGATGCTCAGGCTTACTCAATGCCCTACTCTTTTAAGTAAAACGATGTTATTTTACTTAGAATGAGGCCTAGGCTTACCCAATGCTTAATTCTTCTAAGTAAAACGACATTATTTTGCTTAGAATAATCATGTCTTGAGTTAGTCTGAATCTGAGCTTAGACCATTAAAAAAAATCAAATTTAGGCCTATGGACAAAAAATACTAACAATAGAATCAATAAAAATTTGAGGTTAATTTAGTAAAATGTAAATACAAAAAATCTGGAGAACTAATATATATATTTTCTTATATAACTGATGGTACAATACACTTATCTTTGATAGTAAGCTTAGTATAAGAGCTCCATAATTGACACAATATCAATAAAAATCTGCTTCTTTTTTTTTTCTTGACTCGAATGACAGGTGAAAAGAAGAGACTTACAGTTTCTTAGAGATGACAATGGACTGACCCATGAGCTAATTCTCGTCAAATTTTTTAAAATTAAAAATATGGAGCAATTTAATTTTTTTAGTTGGATCAAGATCTAGGATACTCAGACTTACTCAACGCCCCACTCTTCTCAGTAAAACATTGTTATTTTGCTTAGAATGAGGCCTAGGCTTACTCGACGCCTAATTCTTTTAAATAAAACGATATTGTTTTGCTTAGAATAATTATATCTCAAGTCAGTCTAAGTTTAAGTTTGACCATTAAAAACAACCAAATTTAGACCTATTACTCAAAAATACTAACAATAGGATCAATAAAAATTTGAGGTTACTTTAGTAAAATGTAAATACAAAAAATCTGGAGAACTAATTTATATATTTGCTTATATATATATATATATATATATATATATATGTATATATGTAATTGATTCTCTATATTATTATTATTATTACTATACGCTACACTACGTTAATTGTTTGTTGGTAACTGTAGATATTGGTTTCAGTTAGACCGTTATCCAAAAACAAAGGAAAATATCTTCCTCCTTGTTCCTCTCACCATTTCCCGGCATTTTTCATTGCTATTGGTCACTATTAACTCAAAAAGCTCTCTTTGGTTCAATATTCTTGCAACTTGCAACAATTTATCCATAATGGTGACGATGTATGTATTCTATTTCTATCCTCTTTAGCCATTTCTCTGTTTCAGCTTTCAGTTCTAAATTAATGCAGTGTCTAATGTCAGATGAAGTCTAGAACGAAAAGTTGAAGCTTTTCGGTTTTCCTGTTCGATTCTGCAACTGGGTTTTGTATAATTATCAATGCCCTGTTGTTATGATTGTCTGTTTATGAACTGATTTATCTGGTAGAGTCTTGCAATTCCTTCTTGCGGGTGTAGTAGTGGTAGCTCATAACCTGACCTTTTTAGTTTGCCTTGGTTATTGCTGACAATGACATGTTTTGACTAATTAATAAGTTTTTACAGGTTGATTGTTATACGCCCACCTAACTGTATATATATTGAACCGAGAATGTGTAGAGGAGAAATTAGATGCAAAGGAAAGAAGTCTGATAGTCTTGCTGACGAGAACTATAGAAATGACACTCTTTTCATCGACAAACATGGCAGATGGAGAAGCTTCAATGAAAGGAAACTTTCCAGAAAAAAAGGCAATTCAACATGAAAAAGCTGGGGTGATATTGACATCGGGTGTATGTATGTATCTAATTCTAAGTCTATCATTCTAATGCAGGTGGCAATGTGAGGGGAAAAGGGTGGAAATATGGGTCTGGATTTGTGGATGGAATATTTCCGGTAATGAGTCCCATTGCTCAGCAAATTCTCGATTTTGTACAGAAGGAAAATGACTCCAACTGTGTTTGGGCTGCTCTTGAAACTCTTTCTGCCACTAATGACACTTGGGATTATCTTATTAATGTAATGGTTCAACTTCGTTTGAATAAGCAATGGGGTCCTATTATCTTGGTAAGAAATTCCTACTTAGTTCACCGTGTTCTCTTACTTCTTGTGCTACGGACAGGGTTCAAGCATTCCTTGGTCTTGCATGTACTGAGAAAATTTTGTTGATATACCACAAGTTTGGTCCTTTTGGTAATTGTCATTCATGTTTCCTAGAAGTTAATTTCTTTGGGTACTTTCTTGTAAGTCTTGCTCTTTTGCAGATATGTGAATGGATATTGTACAAGAGCTCCTTCAGGCAAGATGTGTTGTGCTACAATTTACTTATAGATGCGTACGGACAGAAGTCAGTTCACAAGAAGGCAGAATCTGTGTATTTTGAACTTCTTGAAGCCAGATGTATTCCTACAGAGGATACTTATGCCCTTCTTGTAAAAGCATACTGCGTGTCTGGAAATCTAGAGAAAGCCGAAGCTGTATTTGCTGAGATGCGAAAGTATGGCCATCCCCCTGGTATGTTTTCACAACACTTCAGTATCAATTTGTTTCAGTGCAAGAAGTAACACTGCAACGTTTAATGTCTAGTGAAACTACCACTACTCTAGTCATCGATAAGTTGTATATTTGTTAATGAGTGAGGCATAAAGTTTTGTTTCAGGCGCAATTGTATACAACACTTACATTGATGGTCTAATGAAGGCTGGAAACCCTGAAAGGGCAGTACAGATCTTTCAGCGAATGAAAAGAGATGGTTGTGAACCAGATACGAAGACTTACACATTGTTGATCAACTTATATGGGAAGGTCAGCTGATCGTCAATTAATTCTGTAATCTAGAATAGTTTTTAGATATCATCTTCCTTCCTTATAAGCTTCTATAGTTCCGAATGCAACTTATAATTCTACTGAGCTACATTCCATTGGATTATACAAGTATTGATTTAGGTACATCTAGATCAAAGGAAAGTTTGATTCCCTACAAAAGATGGCTATTCTGATGCAGGACCAATATTATCTTTTTGCTGTTGAGAGAACTGCTTTAGCTTTATATTACAAGTTAATGCTGTAAACATCTCATAGGACGGGAATCTAGACCATGACATAAGAGGTTTTCAGTAGTGATCAAACAGAGATCAGCATTTAGCTCAACTCAACATAATACTTGGTAGGTTTGTCCAATCTAATGAACTAGTATTCTTATTGGATGAAGAAATTAATACCAGTACTCGACTGATGGCTGTGTTGAAGTTTCTATGCTGTATAATTTGGAAAGCAATTATTTTTATATCATCTTAAAGCAAGTTCTTGGCTACTATCATTGCTTGTCACCAAAACTCAAGAATCATACGTTAACTTTCTGTAATTCAGGCCAGACAATCCTTCATAGCTTTAACATTGTTTAACAAAATGAAAAGTCAGAAGTGTAAACCGAATATCTGCACATATACCGCACTGGTGAATGCATTTGCAAGGGAGGGGTTGTGTGAGAAAGCAGAAGAAATATTTGAGCAGATGCAAGAGAAGGGGTACGAGCCTGATGTGTATGCTTACAATGCACTCATGGAATCCTACAGGTGATGCTACTACCTTTGATTCTACTCCGTTCCAATTGTCTAGGTTCTTTTAGTTATTGTGTGGAAGGTTATTCACTAATCAAATTCCCCAAAATTTGTGTGAAATTCTTCAAGCCAGGTCCAAGTAACCAAAAATTACTAAAGTGATCATTGATTTTGATCCCCCTGACTTTACACACATGCTGTGAAAGATTTCTGATCTTCTTTTCCAAACAGTCGTGCAGGTTTTCCTTATGGAGCTGCAGAAATATTTTCACTCATGCAGCACATGGGATGTGAACCAGACAGAGCTTCATACAACATAATGGTAGATGCGTATGGAAGAGCTGGCCTTCATGAGGGTAAAATTCTGCCACTGATGATGCTGACTTGATTATAGCTAAATCACTTCATATGAAGTGGTGTGTGTAGAGGTAGCTATCCGATAAATGAAACAGCTTAAGAAATGTTTGGCCATCCCATTCAGTTGGACCAGAATAATTATATTTGAGAACAAAAATATCCAATATCCCTGGAGATGAAACCTTCCTTGTGATGATTTCTATGCTTCTCTCTTTAATTGACTTGTTGCAGGATTTGCATCTATTGGAAACTCTTTTTTTCTTTTTGTTTCTCCAGATGCACGAGCTGTATTTGAAGACATGAAACGGCTAGGAATCACCCCAACAATGAAATCTCACATGTTGCTCTTATCTGCATACTCAAAAGCTGGAAATGTAGCTAAATGTGAAGAGATTGTAAACCAAATGCAAGAATCCGGGATTGAACCAGACACTTTTGTTCTTAACAGTATGCTGAACTTGTATGGTCGACTAGGCCAATTTGAGAAGATGGAGGAAGTTCTGACTGCAATGGAGAAAGGATCCTATAATACCGATATAAGCACATACAACATCTTGATCAATGTTTATGGACGAGCAGGATTTTTGGAGAGAATGGAAGAGCTTTTCCAATCACTTCCCATCAGGAACCTGAAACCAGATGTGGTAACTTGGACTTCACGTATGGGAGCCTATTCAAGGAAGAAAATGTACATGAGATGTTTGGAAATTTTCGAAGAAATGATAGATTCTGGTTGTTACCCTGATGGAGGAACTGCCAAAGTACTTCTGTCAGCATGTTCAAGCGAGGATCAAGTTGAGCAGGTTACTACTGTAATTAGAACAATGCACAAGGACATGCGTACCGCTCTGCCCGTCTGAGGTTGATTGTCCAAATCTTCATCAAGTCACCTTCAGTATATACTCTAGGAACAGGATTTTGGTATACGGACATGTTCTGTGATAGGCTAACATTAGGTTCACCATGTTATACAAAGTGACTGAAAAAGCATTCGAGGGAAAAGATGATTGATTTATTAAAAATCCAAAAAATGAAAAGTATTTACCTAATTCTCTTCTAATAATAATCAGTTCGCAAGAGGTCAACAATTCTGCAAGTTGCTCAAATAATCTCAATCAACCTCTCTTATATCAGTATAAATGAATTATTTATTAAAAATTGTAAATAAGAAATGTTTTTATTAAATTACTTGAATTATTGTAATTCCTATGAATAATATCATCAATCTCTTATGTTCATAATTAATTTTAGGGATACAAATATCTTATATGATTTTTATTCTTTTAATTTGTAAAATATTTTTTATGCTATTAAACAAACAAAAAATGTCTTTTCAATGATTTTGTTAGTTCTTTTATTAAAATCATATTAAAACAATTATAGAACTTTATCTAATACTTAGCTTTTTTTAAAATAAAATTCTAAAATTTTAATATATTTTTGTCAATAGAATAATTGAAAATAAAAAAAGGTAAGCGTAGAGTGAATTATTTAAATTATTTTAGACCTAAATTTAACCTAAAAATGTATTTTTAACCTCAACGTTTATAATAGAATATAACTTAAAGCATAACACTTTGAAGCGTTCAAATTAAATTATAATGTTTTTAAGACATTCAGAATATACACTAAATTGACGGAAAATTTGGAGTTAACTCTTCATTACTTAAATACTATATCAACCCAGACATAATATTATTGTTATATTTTTTAATAAAAAATATATTTTATTATTACATAATTAATCAAAAACTAAAGTGAGTCTAAGGTCTATTAGAGATGGCAATTTTAATCTAACTTGACCTGTTTTTGATTTTGTTCAAAACGACGCTGTTTTATTTTATTTTTTAATTAAAAATATATAGGTGGGCTAATTATGAACCGGCCGGCCCGTTGGTCGGCTGGGACATAGGGAAGCTCGCGGCCCGCTGTAACTGCAAGGAGAGCTTACTCAAAATCTGCTCTCTTATACTTCTTACGCCGCCCACGCCGTAAGTGGCGGTCCCCACGCAATTGAAAGTAGCACTCAGCAATCGTCAATTTTGGTTGTTGAAGGGTGACACATCGACCCACCACCAAGATCTCGTTCCCCTTCCCCGTCCTCTTTTCTTATTATATAAAAATAAAATGTAATATTTTTTCTTATAATTATTTTAAAATTTTAATTTTTTAGAAAATTCATCTTCTTATAATTTAGTTATTAAAACATAAGCAATACTAAGCATTAAATATAGATTAATTAAATATTATTTATATAACAATTTAATATAATTTTTAAATTCTAATTGAAATGATTAAATTTGATTTAAATTAAATTTAATATTTAAAAACTAAATTGTATTACCATGTTATTAATATTTAATTAATTCACATATGATATTCATATTTTATGTACTTCATTGTAATTTTTTAAGTCAATCTAAATGAATATATTTTTAAAAAATTAAAAATTAGAAAAAATTTCAAAAATTTAAATATAATATGTTAAATTACAAGTAAAATGTACGATTTTTGGGGTAAAAAAAATGACTTTTTGTTAATTTGGTAATAAGTTTACGGGCTTACACGAGGAGCAAAGTTAAATCACATACAAGTTCAAGTAAAGTTTCATCTTAAAATTAATTGATCATAAGTTTAGTAACTCACTAAACTTATATTTTAGTGTTTTTCTCCTCTTTTTTTGACGTGGGATAATCAAATATGAATATTCTCAACACAAAGTCCCCTTTTTGTTTAGACAATCAAGAGAAGTACGTAAACAATTCTCTTGAAGGTTGGATTTGTGATTGAGATTAAATAAGTCTCATTTGGGGCAAGAAGTACTACTGGGTCACTTGCACTATGCAGATTTCAAATCTTTCTCCAGTTGCTTAAATAGTAGACCCTCTTATGGGACAACTAGTAGACCAAGATCTTTACTGACTCTAATATCATGTTATTTTATAATAGACCTACAGGTCCACACGAGGAAGAAAGTTAAACTATACACAAATTCAAGTGAGATTTCATCTTAAAATTAATTGACAATAAATAGAGGAACTTATTAGACTTATAAGTTAGTCTTCTTTTTTCTCTTTTTTCAACTTGAGATACTCACATTTTGATTTTAGTTTTAATAATAAATAAATAACACGCCCAACATTTTACTATTAAATTAAAATTCAAAATGATTTATAATAAAAGCAACTGTCTTAATAGAAATGTTCGTATAAAACAAATAAATTGTTAATAAATAAAATTTATTTGAGTGAAAAACCCTTGCCACCAACCGTCCCACATGTTATAGTGCTTATAGACGCAGACGGGCACTTGAAGCAAGGTGAGAGAAGAGAAGAGAAGAGAAGAGATTCAGTTCCCTAGCATTAAAGTAATAATTTCCGGTGTTTGCTCTTGTTAGATTCTGCCTGTCTCATGGCTTCACGCTTGTTGTGGGCTTCAAGAGCCGCTTCATACCTTAAGATCTCTGTTTCTATCAACAGAGCTTTTTCTACAGGTGACAACTGATCATGTGTTCTCAACTTCTTTTCAGTTGCTTTCTAGATATTGGCTGTCTATGGACGTATGTCATTTATAAATATTTATGACCAGCCTAAGTATTTCATTCCTGGTAGTTGATGCTTATATGGATCTTATCAATCTGTTTTGTGGTTTGGGTCTTGTTTACTTATTTATACTTGCATACGCTCACATACTCGGGCACTTTCTGGTTTATCGGGTGATCTGATGTATATCTAAGCGAAAGTTTTGATTTTGAGATTGGGTTTCGTTTTGTTTTTCTGTTGGTTTGAATATGTAGCTCAAGCTTTACGATTTGCTTTATGAAGAGAGTGGGAGAGCTCTCTGTTATTGATTTAAGGAGTTCGTATAGATTGTCTTGCTCTTTCAGCCTATAGCTACTGTTGTTATTGTGTGTGGATTAATGTGTTGAAGAATAAGTTCCAGGCTCAAATTGTTGAGTGATCCTGTGACTGTTCTTGTTTTGTTTCTTTATATATATTGGAGATCTAAGGCTCTAATTCTGACATGTTCATTTCCACGGTTCCAATTATTTGAAATGCAGAATTGGTCATAGTGGGTATCGATTGATAGAGGTCATGTTTGTGACATGGAGGTATACAAGATGATGTTGCTTAGATGATTGCAATAGATTTTGTAGTTGTAGAGGCAACATTGTTTGTTTTGCTGCGTTGATCAATGTGACAGTGGCTGCATTGTAATCAGTGTAGTTGATGGCCTTATGCTCTTCATTGAAGAGGAAGAGATGTTCTTGGAGTTCCTTCTGCCATCTTTGTCTTTGAAGTTCCTAGCAATTAAGAATTTTCCAAGTAGCTATTTTGAGCATTGAACGTAAAACCTCTTATATACATTCCAAGATCATGTGTTGGTGTATATCATATAATTTATCAACTAAAAGAGTAAGAATAGATTTTATGTATGACATATATTAGTTTTTTTTTTTCAAACCTTAGGAGTAGTTCTTAGTTCATGTCAAAAACCTTACAACTAATTCTTAAACTTGTTCCTTTATTTTCTTACATATTAAATTCCACTAAATATGGAAGTTACTTAAGTCCACGGTTCTAATTTATATGTTTTACATGTTTTATCAAAGTCTTGTCATATTTGATATCCCTTCTACATCATGTTGCACTAAGGTAGGGTGAGATAGTTCTTCCTACTGCATTTTGCATTACCAGTGATTGTTGGGATTTAGAACTGCAACCTACCTTCTGATTTTACATTACCAGTGTCCATTCCAAGTGCTGTTTTTTTTTTTATTTTTTGCTCAGCTGCTATTTAGATCGTCGATCATACGATGTGTTTTTGTGTTTACCTCCTTTGTTCCACGTTGCTTTACTTTCCTGCATCCTTGGTGTTTCTTTTTAGTTACATTGTTTCAGTTACTTGCAGTTTTAAAGGATCTGAAGTATGCCGACACCCACGAATGGGTAAAGGTCGACGGCAATTCAGCTACTGTTGGTGTAACTGATCATGCTCAGAATCATCTAGGTGACGTCGTGTATGTTGAATTACCAGAAGTGGGTGCTGATGTAAAGCAAGGTGACAGTTTTGGTGCTGTAGAAAGTGTCAAAGCTACCAGTGATGTTATGTCCCCTGTTTCAGGAACGGTTGTTGAAATAAATGAACAGCTGAATGCATCACCCGGTTTGGTTAGTCTCTGATATGTCATTATAAGAGTTGTATAATTTCATTGTTAAGTTGGAATCATTATCTATATTTGTTCCACTCTTCCCTGATCTGACATGTTTATGCTGTTTGTGTGAAAATTCTTGTTTTCTTAGTGAAATTCGATGATTGAATATACGGAGGTTAACCGATTGAGTTTCCTTGAAACTTTGTATGTCACTGTTTTGGCTGAAACTCCAGTTATAGTTTTGTTTGTTATATATGTGAATAAAAAGGATGGCTTAAGATATATCTCATTATGATATTTGCGTCTTAAGTTCTGCGGTTCATCAACCGGTTCTTAACTCTACCTGAGTCCTGGGCATTGTTTCAGCTTAATTGCTAATTGCTTTGGCAAAATTCTTCGTTGCAATGAAAAGTTCATCAATATAAATTTAGATAGTAAATATCAGATCTAGCAATAAAATCATGGCTCTTTCTCCTATATATGAAGTTCTGTAAAGTAAATCTAAACCTCAGAGAAGACTGAAGTGATCACTTCCATTCTACCTATCGGTTAAACTTAATCTAACAGAGATGACCAGTTAAAACAAAATGTAATGTAGACTCCATCTTTGGCTATTTATCTGTTCTTGTTTCTTGGCATGCCAGCATGCATCAAGATGCTATTCAGTAAATCCAATTCAGGGTTTATTTTGGTGAATCCCTTCTCATCCAACCAATTTCTTGAATATCTCTTTTGCTGATTGCTGAATATTGTTTCAGAATATTCAGCTCTTGACTTAAATTGGTTTCATTTGTTCAACTTGGACATGCCAAAGGAAGCCTCTCTGATTTTCTCCTTCTTTCCAGGTCAACTCAAGTCCATATGAAAAGGGGTGGATCATAAAGGTTGATATCAGCGATGCTGGTGAGCTAAAGAACCTGAAGGACTCAGATGAGTACTCCAAGTTCTGTGAAGAAGAAGATGCTAAGCATTGATTAGAATTATGCACTGAAGATGAAGATTACTCTTGTTTTCATCTCACGGCAAGAAAGCTCAAGATTGCACTCGTTTATCTCTTGATGTTCTAATCATAATTTTCAAGGCTTATCACTTGACTTGTTCCTTGAGGTTAAAATAATGACTCTGCTTCTGCTTCCAAGTAGTTTGGCAATGGCGGAGAGTTTTAATCGTCTTGGCTTTTTGATTTATATTTTTTTATCATTACAGAACTTATATATTATATATTATATCTTCATAAAAAATAACTAATAAAAGTTTTTGGGTTCTTATTAAAATATAATATTATTAATAATGGTTTAGAAATTGAATTAAAATTAACATAACATAATATTTATTTAAACATTAAGAATATGTTGCATCATTAAAAATAAATGAATTTTATTAATAATCTATTCAAATAAATACTTAATTCTTCATTTTTGTGATATTAGGAATTTAATATCATTCTATACTTTAAAATAGGTGTAAAACAAAAAAATAATTCATTTTAAGTAATGAAAAGAAGTGGGCTGTTCTGAAGAAAAATATTTGTTTGAAGTGTAATTAAAATCCATACTATAGGGTATATAAAAATAACTTTTATTTTTTAAGAAGTATTTCAGAACAATAATATAAAATCTAAAATCTAAAATGAGGATGAATCTCTTGTTCAAGAGAGATGCACAACAATATTTTGGTCAAATAAAATGTAAAAAAATCTAAATTATAACCTAGTTAGAAAGATAAGACCCCTTATTTTAATATTACATAATCTTATTAAAAGAGTAAATATGGTACAGAGATGACGGATATTTAATCAATGATTAAAAAACTTAACTGATTTAAGATTTTTACTATAAAAATTTTGAATTGTTTAATTTTTTAGTTCGATTTTTAATTTTTCGATTCAATATACGACAATAACTCTTGATGTTAAAAATTGATTAGTTTATTAATTAATCAGTTAATTTTTATAAATTAATAAGTTTCAATAAGCTAAAATAAATCAATTTCCATCAATTTTTAAAAATATTGCATGCAATAAAGTAAATATAAGAATTTAGTTAAAAGTATATTTTAGTTCATGACATTTTGACTAATAAGTTAAATTTTAACTTTGTTAACGTACTAAATGATTTGACCTTAAAAAATGTACTAAAATAAGTACATATTTTTTAAAGTCTTCTAACCCTTTATAATCAAAATGTATAATAAGTTTATGAAAAAAGTCCTCTAACCCTTTATAATCAAAATGTATAATAAGTTTATGAACAGTTTACAGAAAAACAAAATAACAATTTCTCTCTTGATAAAGAGATTTTACTTTTTAAAACACAATAGTAATAATATGATTCTCAAGAGTATAGATACTGCTCAAAATGTTTCGACAATTTAAATATATTTCTTCTTTTTTTATAAGTGTTGTTTCTTTTTCTTAAATAGTCAATTTCTACAATTAGTCGTAGCTTCACTCGCATCTTTAGTCAATTAGATGGATTTATCCTTGAATAATTTAGGTGTTACCTTTGTAAAAAATCTTTTAGTAATCATGAAGTTAATATATGACCTTCATAATTAGTAAGATCATTTCGAATAAATCATTTCTAATAAGGTAAGTTCATAAAGAAAGTTTTTTACAAGAAAAAACATATTTTTTATAATTTTATTTCCGTTTTAAGAATTAGATCATTAATTTTATAAAAAATAAATCCAATTTAAATTTTAAAATATTGTACGGTTATTATCAAAAACATTAAATATAAACCATGAGTACAAATTAGGGTTGCATTTGATCATCTCAACTTTCAAAAGTTTGCATAAGAGTATGCAGTGTTTTAAAAATCTAATCGGTTTAGTCGGTTTAACTTGAAAACTTTAAATCAGCTAATTTTTCAGTTTGATTTTTTAACTTTTTAGTTCGATTTAATTTAATAATTTAAAATCGATCAATTTATTAATTAATCAATCAGTTTTTGTAAATTAATAAACTTTTATAAATCAAAATAAATCGATTAATTTTCATTTAACAGTCTCTGTTTTCAATATTTTAAAAACTATATTAGAAATTAAGTCGGTAAGATAAAATGTTTAAGATTTAAAATTTAAAATTTTCAATCGATATTAAATAGACTGTCCTTACCTATCAAAGAATTTGAAGTTTAATTGAAAAAAAGGAGATTGTCAAATGAAAATTAATTAATTTATTTTAATTTATAAGAACTAACTAATTAATAAAAATTGACCGATTAATAAATAAATAATCAAATTTTAACTATTAAAAGTAAATTGAGTCGAAAAAGTTGGACTGTTCAAGATTTTTACCGTTAAACCTGTTAAATCATTTGATCTTTTAATCATTACTTTTGTCAATTAAATTTAAATTTTTTATGGTTAAAGATAACATTCTCCTATCATTTTTTTAATTTCTTTAATTTTATTTAATTTTTAACTATTTCGTTTGAACCTGTAAAACTTCAAAACTCTTGCTCGTCTTATTAGTTTATCTTTAGTTCTATGTGATGAAAAAACTAAATCAACCTATTCCCTGGACAACTAAAACGTCACAAAGAAAATGACGCATTGTCGTGCTTCTGTACACAAGATCTAGCTGGACCTTACTCAGCATTGATCTGTAACTTTGGTTGACCTGTACTTCATTTGAGACGTCCCTAACCAAGACAAGGTCACCAATAATGTCAGAGCTACTCAAGAAAGATTATAAATCCTCCTAATTTGAGGTTTTCTGAACATAAGTTCAGCCAAAAGGATTTTAAACTGAAGGATTTTTACAGTCTTGAACCAAGTAAAGAGAAAGCAATGTCTTTGAGCTTTAAATACAGATCAAAAGAGAGTGAATCTGAGTATAACCAGATAGATCTGAGATGAGAAACTGAAGAAGAACTAACCTAAAGATAAGATAAAAACATCCAATCAAATGTTGAAGCTTTGTGACCCAAGTAAATCAAGAAAGAGCATAAGAGACAAAAGACCAACTACTCCCAATCTGTTTTAAGTTGTTTTTGTATCCCCACTTTGACCGTAACCTATTACTTTCAGGAAAGAAAAAGCAGTATGATGATACGGATTCTGAACGCCAAAGGCATAAACGCCGAATCAAGACTCGAGTTTTATACCAAGTAGGTTCATAATTCCGTAAACTTTCAGAGACAATTCCTGTGCTCAACTTACAGATATACAGTTTACATACAATGATAATACTAAACAGCTTAAATACAACACAAAAATGAAAAGCTAAGATAATCAGAAAAAAAAAAGAAAATTTCCAACCACATAATCAATCCACTCAGTAGCTCTGCTCAGTCTCGGATGTCATCACTAATCCATCCCAAGCGGCAGCAGAAACATTTTTCAGGGAAAGACCACTACCCTCTCTCAACTCTTTTAAGTTTAACAAAACCAATCAACACGAAGATGAACTGGAAACAGTGGTTGAAGATGATGTTCTTGGAGATGTGAAGACTTGCTTCAATCTCACTGTTGGTAAAATGCTGCCTTTTCTCCTCTCTTGTTCCTTGATCAGCTCTCCACTACTCAATTCCAGTTTCTCAAGGTTTGTGTTTTCAACCATCTTCTTCCCCTGGAACAACACTGAATCTACATTCTTTTGAGACAGCATCTGCTCTGCAATATCTAAACTGTTCTTCTGGGATTTTAGTTTTATTGTTTTCCCCAAATTCACTCCATGGCTTTTGGCTATAATCCCATTTGCCTGAAAAAAAGTTCAGTTCCTAATGTGAGCATGTTCTTCAGCATATGTTTTATAGGTTTGATTGATGCAAGAAAGAAGGAAGAATCTTGGTGGTACCTGAATCCTCACATAATTGCTTGTCCTGAACGGACCAAAAGCCATTGAAACAGCCTGATCAACCTGTTCATACCAGTTATCAAACCGTCAATTCATGTCATCCCACGTCAAGTAAATAGATAAAAAGCATAACGATAATAAGATACATACCACTCCGGATGTTTCTTCTCCGGCGATCCTCAGAAACCGTGCCGGCGATGAATCCACACTGTCAACCCCAAAACTAGACTCTCCATTGCCTAAGGACACGACTAACACATTCTCTACACCATTGCAAAGAGGAAACTCCTGTTTGTTATTCAACACGTGCGTGATTGCCGCAGCTGTAGGATTATTCATCGTTAGACCACCATCCAAGGCCATGATCTTCGTCTTCCCGTCAACGGACCTCATCTCCACCGTGCCAATCACAGTGGGATCAGCCGACGTGGCGAGGCACACGTCGCTGATCCTAAAATCGTAGCCGTCCATCTCCAAAGCATCTGCGCGCGAGAAAACAAACGACCCGCGAGAGGAGAGATCGTAGCACGGAATCAAAACTGACTTCAGCGTGTCTTTTAGAGTAAAGTCGCCAAATGTTTTCTTCAACAGCTTTTCCAAAGCCTTCCTCGGTGACCCGAGAGCCCGCCGGAGAACGCTCGACGGTGACGGGTTAAGTTTCCTGCCATTCTGAACGACAAATGACAGAGCTTGATCGGCGGTGAACATGGGCCGCCCGTCTTTTCCACGAGTGAAGAGCAACGCCGCTAAAACTCCGCCGGTGCCGGAGCCAGCGACGACATCGAAGTAATCAGCAACACAGGCATTGGGGTTGCCGGATTTTTGCCGGAGACGTGATTCCAGGCGTTGGAGGGACACAGCGGAGAGGATTCCGTTGGTGGGTCCGGCGCCGTCGATTGAGAGAATGCGAACTTTACTCTCACTACTCACACTAACACCAACTCCCTTCTGCGTAGGATCAAGACCAAGGTTTTTAGAGGCCTTGGCATCATCGTACACAAAGGAGGAAGCACCAAACAGGAACTTGTTCTCAAGAATAGAGAAGATCTCGTAGCTGAGTTTGTCAACATCAAAGCTGGAGTCAAGAAGCACCGCCATGTGTTTGTTTGTTTGTCTTGTGTGGGTGAAACTGAAACTGAAAGTCTTCTCTTTTCTCGTCGTTTGTTACCTACAAATTCAGAGAACAAAGAATCTCTTACGTTATGAGTGCGAGAGTGGTTCAGATGGGCACATATATATATATAGTAGATGGAGAGGGAGAGAGAGAAAGGAGATGAGCAATGTCACCATCCGCGAACATTCTCTTGTTTTTATATATATTGTTTGCCAATTAATCAACAGCTTACGAATTCAATCTCCTCAGAACATCAACTTTATAATTTCTTCTGTTTTTTGTTTCAAGTACAGATGAAGGCACTCGTGCATGTACATCAAAATATGTTATATAGGAAATTGGTAGCGAAGCATCGCAATGTTGCTTTTCTGGCTTGCACGTTAATATGTTTAATATTGGTAACCGAGTTGTATTAGGCATGTTACACGTGTCATTTGCAACGTTAGAAAATTTCCATATGTAATTAGTCCTTTTGGATTTTCATATAAGGTTGCAATAAATGATTAAAAAATTTAACCCATTAAATTGAACTGTCTAATCTTTCAGTTCAATTTCAACATTTCAGATCGATTTATTTTAATAATTAAAAATAATAAATTTATTATTAATTAGTCAATTTTATTAAATTAATAAATTTTTATAAATTAAAATATACCAACTAATTTTTATTTAACATTTTTTTTAATTAATTCTTAAATTCTTCTATAAGTAAAGACAATTTCTTTTAATCATATTTTAATTTTGTTAATTTTATTCAATCTTTAATTAGTTTTATAATGATCTAATACCACAAAGCTTAAATCTTAAATATCTTATTTTACCAATATAACTTTTGATTTGGATATATAATGCTTCTATTTATGAAACGGGATCAGGTCTGTTGTTTTAGTTATGGTATCTCTATCATGTTCCATTAAATTTCATCTATATATTTACGTAAATTACACATAAATATATAGATAAGATTTAATATAACAAAGTTAGAACAGAGTAACTAAAATAGAGAATTTGATGTGTTATAAAATTACTTACATAAATATACGAATGAGATTTAAAAAAATAAAATTAGAATAGAGTAATTAAAATATAAGATTTGATGTGTTATGAACAACTGGCGTAGGGTTTCATTTCATTTTTGTTTCATAAATTTTACCTATAATTAATATTTTCTTAGGCGACAAAATCAACTAAAAACACAACCGACTGTGAAGGTCAGCGAGAAAATCTGGGTAGGACCTTCCAAAAGATGTGGTGCGGTTGTTTGTTCGGACTGCATACGTACGCTATTTTACTCTCTCTCTTTGCATTTAATTTGTTCTAATAATTAAAAATAAAAAAGCATTGAATTGGTTTAACCAATGTACGGTTGTACCGACATTGAAGGTGAGGAAATATCCAGTTAGACTGGATCTGGTCATCTCCATAAATGCAGAGTCCTTTCACAGCCATTTTGGGGCCATAATAACATAAACCAAAAAATGTCATTAATCACTCATCATATCTTTCATGCCTGCCATGCTGCCATGCCATTGTACTCTTTAGCTCATCCAGCTTCTACAAGAAAATCTGAGGTGTGTATATATATATATATAATATCTCCCTTTTGAAGTTTTAAAAGAAATAAATTTAGGATTTTAAGGTCTTTTAAATTTTTACGTAGTTGGTGCATTCCTGCACACAATGAGTCTTTACATACTGATTGATCGACTGTTGATTAATCACTGCTTTTTCAGTCAGTATTAAGTTCCTCTCAGTCCTAGATTCTTAATAGTTCTAAATTCTCATACTGTCACTGAAAACGAGACGTCCACAGTTGATCCAACCAAGGAGTATTTTCAAGGAGCTAGAGGATCATTAATAGGAAAAATTCCCTTTCTCTTCTTCTTAGCAACTCAAACTCAAGACTTCCTATAAAGAAAATACTTAAGTGAGAAGTTGAAACTTGTTAGGTCATTCCTACTTATCTTCTGAGTTTCTTGAGTATAGTGAACTTTCATTTCATTCCCAACAATAATAACAAACATGACATCTAAAAAGATTTAATAATAAGTAACACAAGATTTAAAAAGATTTAATAACACACAGTCTTATCTCTAATTAATAAAAATATTATTTCTAAATAATTCACATAAACATTTAGCTAATTAATCTCATAAAAATATCTGCAAAAACTAATTGTTGCTTACTAAAATGACAAATGCTAATGCACAAAGTTAGTGCGAAGAAGGTCGAGAGAAATTTATCAATTACAAGTAATGTTTTTTTGCATTTTATAAAAAATTATTTTCGTGACTTAAACCGATTACCGTCTAGTTACAATAAAACAACTTTACCAGTTACTCCAAGCTCGTTCTCAATTATTACTCACCAATAGATAATAAAAAATGCTTATTTGAGAATAAAAGTTTAATATTAATAGAAATAACGATTTAAATCAAGCTGTCAAGATATAAAAAGTTATTATTTAATTAAAAATTTTAAAATTTTGAACACTAAATTAAAAAATATTAACAATTAAATAGTTTGAAATTTAATTTATCTTTTTTTTTTTACAGCCCTTCACATTACCATTTGGTTTTGGTTGTATCGGATTCAAAGTTGAGGTCCGTACAAAGAGTGGATGCATTTGCCAACCTGTCGATACCCCACCTTTTTATTAACAGCTAATTACTTTTATTTAAATTGGTAAAGACATAAAAAAAAGGAGAAAAAGGAAAATTTACCTGAAGCGGAAGATATTTTTGAAATTTGAAATGAGACAGTTACTTTTTTTTTCTCACTTTTAACTTAAAAATTAATAATGATTACAGTTACAGGCCCACATGGAAAGCGACTCAATATAAATAAATAAAGAATTAAATTGAAATGATTTGTCCCCATACTTGTACTTGACATGAACATGTTATTTATTTATTTGAGAGTTGGTATATCAATCGACAAAATACCCTAAATTCTGTTGTTTATATCACATTACGAATAATTTAATCGTAAAAATTAACTAAATTCTTTAATTTTTTGGTTTAATTTAATTCAATAATTTTTGTTATTAAAAATTAATCAATTTATTAATTTATCAGTCAATTTTTATAAATTAATAAATTTTTATAAATCAATTAATTTTTATTTTAAAATCTTTTTTCTTAATTAAACTTTAAATTATTTAACTGTCTCTTTCAATCATATTTTAAATTTTTTACTTTTATTCAATCTTTAGCAGGTTTTATAACGATTTAATACCGATAAAATCTTTTAAATTTTAAAATTCTCGTTTTACTTGTTTAATTTAGTTTTTAAAATCATTTTCAATATATTTCAGAGTACACTTGATTAAACATTTAAATTAGTGAATCAAATTTATTGTCCTATTCTTAAAATAAAACTTATACCTTTTATTTAAAGATAAAAATACAAAACTTATATATAATTTTACAATATAGTTATTGTTTTAAATAATTAAACTCTTTATAATATATTAAAATCTTTTAAATAGATTTTCATTTTCTCTAATAAAAGTACTTCTAAAATTAGATTAGAATAATTATGTATCATCATCATTATCAACATCACTTCGAAATTCTGCAACAAAGTGAAGTTTGACGAGATCTAATAGTATGCAACCTTACCCCTAAATAGTAGAGAGACTGTTTCCGGTATACCTACATGTGTTGTGATAATAAAAAGCAATGCAGATTATAAAAATAGAAATAAAAACTGATATGCTAAAAGAGTAGGTAAATAAAAGTTAAAAGTAAATAAATAAAAAATAAAATAAAATAAGATATCTGATACAAATTTAAAAGAAAAGTTATTATATATATATATAAAAGACAAATATACTTGCAAAAGTTGTAATGTTCTGTTCATACCTGCTATAATACAAACGTCTGTTCATTATTTCTTGAATCGTGCATGTTAACATTACATAAGGATTATACTAATATGTTTTGTATACATATTTTATCAATTATAGGATAATATATTTGTTAAAATAATTTGATGGTTAGTTAATTTTTTAAAAAAATATAATTTTTTATATTGAATTATTTAATTTGTACCAACTTTATAGACTTTTCTTCCTTTACGAGGCACAATTTGGATGGTCAACAAAAGAGTACTCTACTGTTTTGTACAGAAAGTTCAAATGATTCATCAAATGCATGCATGAGTGTAGAGTACAGCACCGTGCATGGTGGTCCTCCTCCGCGTCTGCCTCCACTCGTCCACCGCCAAGCAATTCTTAATCATATCTTCACCCGCACGAGCTACCTCTCAAATGGGACCGTCACATTATTCAACTTCTTGTCGTTGTGTGTCTAGTACGAAAAGCAAAACTTTAAATACCCTATCGCTTTCCTAACCCCGCATACACCACCGACGATCCTAAGGTTCAAGCTCTGAATTTTGAATTTCTTTAGTTTAAAAAATGGTCTTTGGACCACAACCCAACAACAGAAACATGGAGATGAAAATGACCAAACCCAACATCAAATCAAAAACAGATTTGGCAACAGAAAATGTGAGGGGCCAAGAGAAAATTTGACTAACCGGTGGTTGTTGAGAAGGAAAAAATATAAAGAACATTAAGAAGTTCACTTACTTGTAGGAGAAACATTGTCACCACTCACTCTTGTCGGTCTCTTACCACCATAACAAACAACAATAAAGAACATGCTACACTACTTTTTAAGGATTTTGGTTATAATACATGAAAGAATTGGTGGGTTTTGGTTATTATTTATTTATAATCATGTTTTTGGTCACTACTACTACTACTAGACAAGGAGGGTTGTTTATTAATTATGTTCTTAAGCTTTTAATCATTCTAGTTGGTTAAAATAATGGAGTATTGTCTCATAGTGGGACATTTTTATGGGGTTTTATTAGTCACTCACTTTTGTTTGGTAATGGGAAACTTTGGATAAAGAGGAATAATCTCAAAGCTAAGTTTCCATTATTCAACATCATACATAATACTAGTATAGCTTCAACTTCACTTTATATGTATAAATATATAAAGGCTTTGGTTGTGTTTGCCAATAAGAAAAGTAGAAAACAAAGAGGATAAGTTAGAATTTTTAATTAGACCATTTTTGTATATCTTAAACTAATAGTTAAAATCAATGATTAAAATATTCAATCGGTTAAGTCAGTTCAATCGTAAAAATATTGAACCTTCAACTTTTCAGCTCAATTTATTTTAATAATTTTTTGATAAAAACTGGTCAATTTATTAATCGAAGGATCAATTTTATTAATTAATAAGTTTTTATAAATTAAAATAAATCAATTAATTTTCATTTACTAATCTTTTTTAATTAATCCCTAAATTATTTGATAGATAAGGATAATTTTTAATTATATTTCAAATTAATTAATTTTTAATTGATTCTATAACGATCTAATACTAGTTGAATCTTTTAAATCTTAGATATATTATCTGACTGGTTTAATATCTGGCCTGGTTTTTAAAGCATCAGTTGGCATATAATAACATAACTCAAGCTAAGACTGCTGGCTTTTCAGAATACTTCATTTGTAGTCATTTGTAGATATGAGTTTTGATATAGTGCTGTAGAGCTACTTACTATAGCTTCAACTTTTAATTAGAAAGTATAAATATATACTAACTTTCCTCCTTTAACCTATAAAATCTAAACCATTTAGAGAATTAACACACTATTAATATTGAATAATTAAGCTAAATTTTTGTTAGTTTTCAAAAATATATCTTAAAAATAAATAATTATGATAAATTATTTTTAATTAATTAGATTTCAAATGATTCACATAAACATTTCATCTTCAACAAAAAATTTCAACAATATTTTTAAAATTGACCCGAAGTTAAACCGATAAGACAAGAGATTTAAGGTTTAAAAATTCAACCAATATCAGACCGTGATAAAATTCGCTAAAGATTGAATAAAAATAAAGAACTTGAATTATAATTAAAAGATATCGTACTTATATATCAAATAATTTGAAGTTTAACTAAAAAAGATATTGTTAAATAAAAAGTAATTACTTTTTTTTAGTTAATAAAAACTTGTTAATTTTCAAAAATTGATTGATTAATTAATAAATTGATCAGTTTTTAATAACAAGAGTAATTAAAATAAATTGAGTTACGGTTCAAAGTTTTTACCGTTAAATCGGTCGAACTTTTTGAATTTTTTAAATATTGATTTTCAAGTTATAAAATTATAGATTATTCCTTTTATACAAACTACTTTAATTATTTATTCATTTTTAATATCAAACTTATCTAATTTTTTAACGGTTAGATCATATTAAAAGGGGTAATTATTAAAAATCACGAACTTAATATATTACATAACTAAGTTAAATTTGATTATAAAATTCATCAACTATACAAATTAAGCTTAAAGTAATACAAATTTCATTTCATGCCACTTGTAATATTTATTGAATCGTATCCTTATGTGATTTAGGAGAAGTTAAGGTTATTCCTTTGTGATAAGAATCATGAATTTGAGAAACAGAAATAGTCTCAATGTAAAGAGAACCATAGTGTGAGAAGGACATGATCAAACAGAGAGGGAAGGTTGGAAGATTCTTTAGGGCCACCATCCGGACAACTGTGTATGGTATGTGCCCTATAGCCGACACTGCCAGAGTGTGATCTGGCATTATAATAGGGTCTAGCACGTTTTAACATTTTTTATTAACTTGGTTTTATAGTTTCTCTCTTAATCCTTTGACCAACTTTCTGCAACATATACTTTTCAATTTGTAGACATTTTAATGACAGCAAATGGGACAAGTTCTGTTTCTGGCTTTCTGCTAATGCTTTATTCTGAATTCTCCCCAGAAAACAATTCAGAGAATAAGAGATTGAATCATATCAGTTGGCTTTTCCAAGTTTGGGATCATTGACAGTGACTAATAATCTCATTCATGATCATAGACAATCAGTTATTGAAAAGTTAACAACTGAAATTTTACTTCTGAATTGAACAAGTACATGGGATCTAATGTTTTTCTTCTTACATTTGTAAGTGGAGGGATTTTAACATCCTATAGATTATGTATCAAATCACTAATTTACTACAACCTGCAAAGCTGGTTTCTTGCGAACCATCCTATTAGTATATATTTATCCCAACCAACTAGATCTTCATTAAGGGTTGTGTTCAGACCCACTTGTGGAGGAAACAACCACCACATGATTTTCTTCAGTAGAACTGGCTTTGAACTAATACCATGTTGCAACAAATGAATGCATGTATAAAGGCGTGACAGAGTATGGCTGCCGTGGGTAGAAAACCCACAACAGTTTGGTCAACATTGGCAAGAAAATCTGGAAGAGAATGGCTAGAGAAAATTGGAATGGCAGAGGATGCAAATTCAAATGGCAATCACCGGAACAGTTCTGGAAATGACCACATTATGAACTTTGCGAAAATGTCAGATTCTAGAAAATCAATATGTGCAGCCCGGCCAATGAATGAATTCAAGTTCTTCCCGTAAGCTGTGGTGTCAAAGTTGACATCACAGCGCATGAACTGCCGATGCTCAGATGTAGGAGCCCTTATCTGATCCATGCAATTATTCAAGATCTCAAGAAACACTTTGCCCCTTTTCGAGTGGTCCGTGGAAGCAGCTCGGCACAGCTCAATTCTAGCAGAATGATACGGCACATAACCATCCTGAAAGAAATATAATAAGTTGATTAGCATAAGAAGCTTTTGATGAACAATGTCATGACAAGCAGCAGCTCCAATTACATAACATTCTGAAGTTCTTGGATTTTATTGTTGTTTCTTTTCAAATTTCTTTTCTTTCTAGCATGGTCAAATCTCATGTTTTTGTTTGACATTCAAAAAGTGAATACAGGATGCATTCTTTAAATATGACTAAAGATTTCAGAGAAGTTCTTCCCAGGAATAGTGATGATCAAGGGGTACCTGAGGTGAAGAAAGCAGTATTATGTGCCTGAAATTTTCCAGTGTCTTTTGCTGGACAAACCAAAGAACCGTGTCAATTCATCAATCAAAATTAGAAGTTAGCACTTCAATTTCATATCAATTAGCAGTGTGACTACCAGGTAAGGGAGCCAAACAGCAAACCATTTCTCATGTACAAGAGAGAGAAGATATCTCTATGTGCACAAACGAGTAAAAATTATAGGAAAACTATTATTAACAGTCACTACCTGACAAAGTCTGTAGAGGAAAGTATTTTGAAGATCAGGATCATCTGTGAAAGTTAGCTGATGAATGCATTGTGTTCCCTTGAGCTTCTTCAAAAGCCACAACCCAGAGTTGAATAAAGAATTTTGATTATAAAGGTACCCCATATGAGGACCAGATATTGAAACATATGTGTAAAGGAATCTCAAGTATGGTTCCATAATGCTTTCTGTCACAGAACAAGTGCAAAGCTAGCATCAAACCACAACCCATAGAAACACATGGCAAGCCAATGCAATTATTGTATACCTGCTAATGCTGTCCTTATAATGATATTTCCAATGGAATGTCCAACAAAGCTAAGCTTGATATCTCTTAAGGCACCAGATCTTGAATATCTATCCATTTTCTTTTTAACAAAAGATATAACTTCCTCTGCCAGCCTTAAACCCATCTCTCTGAAGTCTCCAGATGTTTTGTCTTCATTAGCCTCGGACATTAGAAACTCTACTTTGGGATCTATCAAAAGCCACTGGTTCCGAACAAGCCTTAAATCCAGATGATGTCCCTAAAATGATAGAATCATTCAAAAATCAATATATAGGAACAACATTCTGTTTCTGCGTGGAATTCCAATTAGGGAATTAAATTGTTTTTGAGTAAAAGAGAGCATAGATGAAAAGAACGAAACAAAAACAAACGTCTAACATTAAGAAACACACAGACATGCAAGACTTGCCTGAAAGCCATGCACAAAGACGACAACCTTCAAGGCACGATCACTTTGCTTTGGAGGTGCAGATATATTGTTTTTACTATTGCTACTAAATCCACTCAGTAAACCAAGTGAATCTAATCGATCCACATTTCTAAAGTAGGAATTTTCACTAAAAGTACGCCGTGGTGCATTTATCACACGCTCTACGATAACAATAGGAAGTCGTAGAGGATCTCCAAATATGTACATGTCTTGAAGCGATCGATTATTCATCTGTATAGTATTAAAACAAATCATCAGCTAGCAGAAATCTAGAATATGAGGAAGATGACAACAGCAAATCAGCTTGGTCTTTATGTGGTAGCTCACCCTCATTTGGGCTATACTTCGCCGGTGAAGTTCAGCACGGGTTGCTGCAGTCTGGGAAGGCTGTAGAGAAGAAACTAAGGACGTAAAGATCTTGGAGTACAGGAAGCCTTAATAAGTATGATAGAAAGACCAAAAACAGCATTGAATACATGATAAATCAAAAGTTGCAGACAAGAGTACAGACATCATCAGCTAGCTTCCTCAAAACAGAAACTCTTTTGTGAACACCAGGGTTACAAATGTCATCACCCCCACTACTGATATACTGATGAGGCATCTCAACCTTAGAGTATACCATCCATATTGACCATTCAGCCCTTCGATCTCTAGCCCATGCATCACGTAACACTTCTAGTACTTTTGTTTTGTTGGACCTGGAATTAAGCAAATAGATCCCCACTTCAACGACTATAAATGATAAGATCATAACAAAGGCTAAAGTATTGTTTCCATTAAATGCAAAGAATAATAGCATATTATGGAATGCCATTTGAAAAGATGCACAAGTAGTTTATACAAAGTGTATGAAGTAGGAACTCACCATGCTGCTAAAATTCCGTGCTAAAAGGTTATATAGAAAAGAAAAACCCTATAAATCTGATAAGCAAGATCTCTAGTAGTAAGAGATAGGATGAACAGAAAATATCAAAGTAATAAAGAGGATGAGAAGGAAAAATGTAAAATAGAAATCGAGGCTATAACCACACTTTAATGAAGGCAGTATCTAATTCGGAAGATAAAGGTCTCAATAGGAAACCAAAAACAAGTGTTTAAACAAGATCACCAGTCCTCAGCAAGTCTTATCATCCAGTAAGCTTGAGAACCAAGTCAAAATGGTTCAACAGAAGGGCAACAAGTGGTCATGACAACCATGCCAAATCACATGATTTTTGACATTGTAAACAGAAACAAAATCGCAAATCCAAACACAATGATAACATCAAAATAGTATAAACTAAATGCACCATATCAGTTCATTTTCGCCATTTATAGAAGTTTTCTTCAAGTACTCTACCAACTCCAGCTCACTTAACCCCTTTCTACAAATGTTAAACAACTGGTAACCATTGTAAGTATTTAAATAATAATGTTGCCTTATGCAGAATTTAATAATTACAACAAACCCTATCGATGATCAATAAGTCTGAATTGCAAATGTAATTCTAAAAATACATTAAGTAGAAAATTAAGAAAGAAAAAGAATATGGAAGTTAACAACGACGAAATTGATATTCATCCTCTTGTCCACCATATAAGCACACAGAAATCATGCATCTCTTTGAGTCACCATATTTTTCTGAGTCTTAAATAAACCATATTATATTCTGGGAACATGTTCATCAGCAGATATGAGAAGAGAAAATACTGCTCTGTTTAATTAAACACAACTAGATTGCTAACAAGTCACCTTATGTATCAAGTCTCACAACAGTGAGCACACTAATGCTAGCAATCATATATCTAAATCAATCCAAGGGAACGTGTTAAGCTTCAACTGAAAATTATATATTGCTGTAAAGTAAACCTGTGGAATTGCAGAAATATGTTCCATAAGTATGATAATTGAGCACCTAGTGCGTGAAATGCGTTTGACACAGCATCCTCAGTTAAAATATGGGCAAGCCTATTGCTTTCAGAAGCTATGGTACCATTTGCTTTCTGTTCCACAAAAGAAAGAAAGTGTTAAGCAAACAAAATACAAACGTAAGAAGGCAATAAAGAATAGCCTGCAATACAAATTAAAGCAAGGACCTTAGGAATATTTTGTCGCTTGTCTGGTCTCGAAACTTCATCATTTGCAGTATCCATACTAGCTTGTAAGACAGAATCAAGCATCTTTATATCATCCATGTTGGATATAAATTCTGTTAAGTCAATTGGTTGGTGAGTTGCTTGGCTAAGTTTTCTTAGGTCTTCAAGCAATGTATCACGAGCAACTAGAAATGCTTTAACAAGCTTAGCCAGCTTCACATCCATAGAAGATGCCTTACTCAGGTCCTGATGAAAAACAAAATTGTTCCAACACATGGAAGAAACATCTGACTAACAGTGAAGAGCCATAAATAAAAAACTCACAGGGACCTCAAAACTGATGAAAGGCGTGCTGATTGTGATGCAATATGACAACACACGAGAGAGAATCAGCATGATATTTTTATTGCAAGTTAGAAACTTCACCAGGGTTACCATATTGAATATCTAAGCACACGCTAATTCTTCAGAATCAGGATCAAATTCATTGGAGTTTAGTACGTTTACTAAACGCACCTACGTCCAGATTTTATACATTTGATAACAAAACAAGTGCATCTACCCACAAAGAATGACCCTCCTCCAGGTAAAATACATTTTGATCACAGTTTGTGACGTGGGGGTCATGCACATTAGAAGAGAGTTTTTTTCCAATGTGTTTATTTATATTGTACCAAAAAGAATCTGGACATGCATTCAATAATTTGTATAATCCGATTCTGACTAATGCACAATATGAACATACGCTGTTGAAAGAGAAAAATGATGAATTATAGATATCTGTATGGTTAACAAGATATAAAAAAGAGTATTCTGCATGAACATACTTGATTCAAAGCATCAATAGTTCCAACAGCGAAATGTTGAGTACTGCTAGAACCAATGCACTAATCCAACTCAACAAGTTACTCAAACAGAAGATAAATATAAATCACAAGACAGAACATCAATTGTTTCATACAAGAAATGCGACAAACCTGGATACCTTCATGTGAGAAGCAGCTCTTAACAGACTGATGTGCACAGTTGCATCAACTAGAACGGAATGAAATGAATCAAAATGGACAGGACAGTATGAATGCAATCCAAGTAGAGCTTTAGGAGGAATTCGAAATTCATGAACTGCAACTGAGGATGAGTCCAAGTAACTCAGCAACTCAGCTCTGCATAAGAGCGTTACATTCGTTATTCAAGCCCAACCTTAGTTGCAAATGTAAAGCCAAGAATGGAGCAAACATCAAGGTACGCAATTGCCAAACAAAAATTCATCAAAACTCACCCACTGGTGGTTATGGGCGCCTGCAAAAGCTCAAATTTCAAAATAACAGCAGACTTGGAAGGAACCTGCAAATTGCATGCCATAGAAGTATCAAGATGAGACAGTCATGGGTAAATTTCCCAAGCTATTATCACAATAACCACCAAGAAAGTTACCAGCCTTCACATTACACCAAGCATAACTAAATATCACAATTAGATTGATGGGCTAGTGTTTGACTCCACTGCAAAAACTATGAAAGTGGGAAAGATGTGATTTGTTTTCTGCAGAAAACCAGGTTATCTTAACCATTACGTTAAGTAGAGTTTGGAGTTTTGACATTAATTATATATCAGAGGAAATAAGTGACAATTATAACATCATCATTTAAAATGCACATACATACTACCTTCACAAAGATGGTTCGACCTTCCATGGTGCAATTTCAAAATAAGAAACACTGCTCTTATGTTGGCAATTAGCTTAATAGCAAAGACCTCGACACCATAGAACCTGCCACATCTCTTTCCAACTATAAATTTCACTTGCTTAATCTCCAGCATTTCTCGTCATGAGATATATGTTAATTTCCCCTTTTCTTATTTAACGTATATACGAAATTTTATTAAGAGGAAGAGAGAAGGGTTACCTTAAAATTCCTGAGAGAAAAGTTAAATGAGATCATAATACATAGGCGAATGTCCTGCCTCGCATATTTAATTCGAAAAGGCTGAGTTGAGAAACTGTTTTCCTTGTCATTAATCCTCCATACTCCAAGCATTTCATCAGAACCCAAATCAGGAGCTACAGCCCAAGCAAAGATATGTCAATGAAAATCTACCAACAAATACTGTCATTTCAACTGTTTTTTGGAACTCAACTACCCATTTGCCTCTCTATTAAGCCCACATAATTTTAGGAGGAGCAGAACTATTACAAGGAAGAAGAACACAGCATTATGTTTCTCAAACTTAAGTGAAAGGAAAACGAGTACCTTCGTATTGAACAACCCGTGAAGGAAATCCCAACGCAGCATATTCAGTATCTTCCCATCTCATATTGATCTTAATCTGATACCATCTACAATTTTGTTTTCGAAACATAACAAAAAAGAAAGAACTAATATAATCAGACAAACTCATACAACATTGGCTAAAAAGACAATTAACTGTTGAAAAGAAACAAAGAGGAAACACAAACCCTTGTTGAAAAAGGTCGAGGTTGTGAAACCTATGAATGTAGATTGCAATTTCTTGCATAGCATCCGACATAGAAATCGGCTGAATTTTATTATTATTATTAAGTTTTGAATCAGGAGCCCTTTGTTCTACCCTCCTAAAAGCATAAGACGGCCGGTAGGTATAAAAGGGCTCGGCGAAGGCGCATCTTTGGGCTAAAAAAATCAGACTTCCATGTTAGACACTATTTTTTAGAGTACCCAAAAGGTGCCGCACATCGGTCTCCCCCCAGTAACTAAGGTAAATAACGTAAAAAAATCACCCATTTCTGTACCGGTTCCGAAAGAGCGAAGAAGAAGGGGATGTTTTCTTAATAGGAAAATTCTTTTTCATGTGGGTCCACTTCGATCAGACTTTCCGGGAGTTCACACTCCAGCTCGTCCCGCATATCCTCCAGAAATGAAATCAAGACTTTTTAGGGATTCTGGTTGTAGGAATTATTCAACAGGTCAGGATTAGCCGAAACTGCTTGTTGAAACTTGAAAGAGAGCATAACAGAAAGTCGAGCAAGTCAATTGCAATTGTAATTAATCATTCAATCATCGTACACGTTGAAACATATCTTCTTCCCTCCAACCAATAGGTACTTTGGGTTGAACTAATTTCGGATTTTTCTCCAACTTCCTTGAGACGCCACGTGGCGCTCCTATTCCATCACGTTTCACTAACTCTATTATTTAATAATTAATTAATATACTTCCCTACAAGCACACAAAAGCGGAGAGAAGTGTGTGAAAGGTTGTGGATTCAAATTAAGGGAGGAGCAGCTTTTGATGAGGAGATGATATCCCACATAAATGGATGATTAGGATGAAGTAGTGTATGGTTAGATCAGGGTTGGTAGCACAGAGAATTTGAGTACTTTGATGAGATAAGATCTTCTGTCCCATATAAATGGATGGTTAGGATGAAATGGCACAGAGTTAGATCAGGATTAGTGGCACAGAAGATTTGAGTTCTTTGATGAGATGAGAATTCACATAAATGAATGATTAGGATAGAGTGGCACAGGGTTAGATCAGAGTTAGTAGCACAGAAGACTTGAGTTCTTTGATGAGATGAGATGTAATCTTTTTAGTAGTGGCTCATTCGTTGGAGCATGTACTCCTACTATTGTCTTTATCTAAAATTAATAATAATAATAATAATAATTTTAAATTAATAAAACCATATAAAAAAAGGTTTGTATCTTAAACAAACTGCTGGTATCTTCTTGGTATACATATCTATAAAAGCTTGGTCTAATAGGGCATGAAACGACCATCATTTGGCTTATCCTGATGACGAGGAGTGACTGCAGAACTGTCCTTTTTCATCAATATCCCACAAAATGATTTTATCCAAGGCACAATGATGAGTAAATGATGAAACATTAGGGTCGATTGGTTTTTAAATTATTTTATTTTATTAAAATAAAAAATAATTTTATTTAAGAATTAATATTTATTTTAAATATATTTAAATTATTAAATTAAATTTTACTTAAAATTAATATATTTTGAAAAATTTTAAATTAATTATATTTATTAATAATTATTAAATTAAATCTCTTTAATTTAATTGCAAAAATAAATTATTTACAATTCATATTAATAATTAAATTTAGTTAATTAAATATAATATAAAATTAAATTATTCATAACTAATAATTAATATATTAAATAATATATATTTAACTGATAGTAAATTAGATAATGAAAAAGAAGCATAAAATAAAAATACTTTTTGTAGTTTTCAAAATTTTTGAAAAGTGAAAAAAATTAAAACTAAAAATAAAAACAAATAACTCAAACAAAATAATTTTTTATTAAATGAAAACAAAAATATAAAATAAAAAATAAAAATCTAAGCCTATTTATGGTCTATTGTGGCGCATAATTGGATAAGTGAGCACATGAATATCATATATTAAACTATCAGACTTCTACATTAAGGCCAACTGTTATCCTTTTTTTTATATATATATATAAACTAGGTATCTTAGTTTTGTCGGATTAATTCTAAGCTCTTAAGACTCCACCCTAAAAATTTTGGAGGAGGTAAATCTGAAACTCTAAGGTCTTTCAGATTCTTACGTAACTTGTACACTTCTGTACACAAAGAGTCGTCACATACTAATTGGTCAGCTGTTAATTGATCACTGGCCCTGCTCAGCATCAGGTTCCCCTTAGCCCCAGGTTCCCTAGTAGTTCCAACTCCCACAATGCCGCTGGAAGCGAGACGTCCGCAATTGAATCGACCAAAGAGCATACCCAGGGGTTAGAGAATTATCAACAAAGAAAATTCTCCCTCTCTTTTTTTTGTGGTAACTCAAACTCAAGACCTCTTTAAAAAAAAGGGCGAGGAGTTTACATTGAAGTCAACTATTAGCCTTTTTAATGATTATCGAGTCACTTAGTTACATTTAAGCTAGGAGAGAGAAGAGGGAGCATCTTTCACTGCTTTTTATGTATTTGACTCCTCTAGCCAATAAGTGGGTCATCCTGCCCAATGACCTTCCCTTACCTTTCACCGCAAAAGGCAAAGACTCCTGCCCCTGTGATCCCATATTTCTATATTCCTTCCATATGGTGCCTGCCCATTTCTGCACAACAGATCAGAAAATGAGGTAAAAGAGAGAGTGCATTCAATGGTCTTTTTCTCCTTAATATCTCATATAAAAAATATTTTTCTCAAATTCCATAAAACACCCCCTCTCTCTCTGTACACTTTCTTATTCCAACTCATCCTTCACTCCCAGTTGTGAATCTTCTTTATGGGAAGTGATTTCCTTGTTCCCCATATCCTATTTGTCAAATTCACAATGCCCTTCACCACAAAAATTTCTAAATTGCTAATAATTAATTAAACAAAAAAAAAACAGGAAGAATCTCAACTCCTTATGCAACAGCGTGGGACATAACTTGCAACTTTAATTCTCACTGCCACTGGTCTTCTATAAATATTCTTCCAATAAAATCATGGAACATTTTTTAGAGTAAAGTTTTAGATCCATTGCAGAGATAGAGGTAGGGTCAACTTGAAAGGATTTGCAGGCATGCACCAACTTCTTGTTGATATCGTATTGTAAGATGTCAATGATTCCAAAGTAAAGGACTACTACATAAATCTCAACAGAAGGGGTCAAATGGCTATTCTAATCAAAATCACTCTTCCTTGACATCCTCTCTGCTCTTGCAGGCATGTTTTCTCCTAACCTTATCA
The DNA here is from genome assembly GCA_027575705.1 of Erythroxylum echinodendron. Taxonomy (NCBI): domain Eukaryota; kingdom Viridiplantae; phylum Streptophyta; class Magnoliopsida; order Malpighiales; family Erythroxylaceae; genus Erythroxylum; species Erythroxylum echinodendron. Next base: position 30,078,617 of record JANZXR010000003.1, read on the forward strand.
GAGGCTTCCTGCAAGGAAACAATAGGAAAGGACCCCAAATACGTATCAGCAAAAAAAAAAGGTCTAGCTTCCTCACTGTAAAATTAAAAAGAAAACATAACCACTATCTTCAAGTTTTGGATTTCTACTTTGTAAAATTATTGTCATGGGCAAGGGTGAGGTGGGGCAATAAAAGAAGATGATCATAGATTTGAAAACCTAGCCAGTGATAAACCAATAATGAGTAAAGCAAGGATTAATGTGATGAAGGCGCAGCAGGACCAATTTGTATGTGCCCCATAAATAGGGATGTCAATGGGCCGAGCCGGGCCGGGCCGAGCCTAAAAATAGCGGGCCGCTAGTTAGACAAACCCGCCGTTTTGGACCATAGTCGGCCCGTGGCCCGCCTATGGCTCGCCAAACCCGAGCCAAAAACGGGCTGGGTCGGGTAGGGATTGACATCCCTACCCACAAACAACTATTGCGTACTGAACTCACCTGCATGTAACAAAATAAAACACAAGCCATCAATCATTCCATTAGACATGATCATATGCAATCAAATTATTTTCCATAATAGCAAGCACAATAATCAACCACATGTTGTGTTAGTTACATAGATATTCCCATTCAATAGAAGAAACGACCAAGCCACCCGTAAGTGGAATTAGGAGAAAAGATGATATCATACTAGCCAGTAAGAATTCGATCCATGTCTTGTAACTCTGCTTCAATGAAGCGACATCCTCGCATAAATTTCTCGCTTTGATAGGAATCCTTTCTGCTTGCAAAAGGTTAAAAATGTAATTAGATCTCATGTTGCAAAAACTAATAAACTTAATAATAATAAAGAAACTAAATACAAAACTTGCAGTCCTCTCAGGTAGATATCTGATTAATGACCAGTCCGTAAAAGGAATGGTGACAATCCCATTTTTTCATATGTATTGTCATGACGAAAGTGGAGACCGACCACAAGACTGTAATCCATGATTCTCTCAGCTTCCAAAAATTCACAATCTTGATCAAGTTATCTGTCAAATAAATTACAGACATGTTAGAACAAATCCATCTAGATCCAACTATAAAGCCTGACAAGATAAAAGCCATACAGCAAAACCATAAGGGATTCTTGTAACTTACTTGATGAGCTCCTACTACCAATTTTACTGGAGACAGAAAACAAAATTGAGATCCAGATCCTTCAGAGTAGTTGTTTCATCAATCTTACCCTTAGGCTTATCTATGGTACGACCATAGGAGGAGCCTTTCAAGTCAAATCTTTTGTGTATTTTGTCTTCGGAGCAGAACAAATTGCCTATAACAATGAAACGAGTCTAGTTTCAGAAAACAAAAGATACAATCGAAGACATGAAATAAAATCCAATTCATAAAGTAATATGAAATTAAGCTTGGTATATACCTTCTGCCCACCGATTGGCTTGACGCAATGTACGCCAAAGAATTTTGTCAAAAGAGTTTTTTCATACTGACAACCATGTTTATAATAACTTGGAAGCATCCTAATCAGCACCTATGTATAGATGGAAAAGCTTTGAAAGAAGTTGAAGGAAAGATAGAAGAAGGAAGAAATAACGTTTTCTTATTCCTTATAATGTAATGTTTTCCAGGACCACATTTATATGTCTTCTACCTTCTTCCTATTGGTTGCTTCTCATAGAATCAACGGAAATATTAACTAACATATTTGTGATAGCTGGCTATACAAAAACTGAAAGACCCATCTAGTACTATTTACAATATTGTATGTGCTAGGGAAATTAAGTAAAACGACAAAGGTTGTCGTAATTGTCGTAATGAAAAATGGCAATATGAGGCCTGTGATGTGGCCCACTTTCCTCAATACTCTTTGTCCAACATACCCAAGCCATTATCATGTTTTTGGTGTTTATCACCCCCTTCAAGTTGGAGTCTTAGTCGAAAACGATAACTACGATCTTGCCAATAAGACCCAAAAACACGCATGCCCTCAAGGCCTTTGTAAATAAGTCGACTAGTTGATCCCTCATGTTCACGTGTGTCAGCTGAAGGAACTCTAGATTTACGCAGTCTGGAAACAGATGAAGATCGATTTCAAGATGCTTAGTTCTCTCGTGGAAGACTGGATTCTTTGAGATGTAGATGGCGGCTTGGTTATTGCAAAATAAAGGTATGGGTTTATGTACCTTGATTTGAAACACTTGAAGCAATTGCGTTATCCATTTTAATTCACAAGTAGTTGAAGCTAGGCTTCTGTACTCCGATTTAGCTAATGACTGACTCACCGTTGTCTATTTCTTCATTTTCCAGGAAATTGGACTTTCCAAGGAATACGCAGAAGCCTGTTAGGGAGCATCTAGAGAAGATGCAACTTCCCCAATCTGAGTCGGAGTAGGCTGTAAGGTGAGGGTTTTCCTCTGCTGCGTAGAAAATCCCTAGGTTCTGGGTTCTTTTAAGATACTTTAATACTCGTTTAACAGCTTCCCAGTGTGGTAGTCTATGGTTGCTCATGAATTAGCAGAGTTGTTGTGTCACATTTGTGATGTCAGGCTTAGTGAAGCCTAAATATTGCAATTTTCCTACTAATCTTCTGTATGTTTCTGGTTTGTCCAGTAACTCACCTTCTTCAATTGTTAACTTGGTTCTAGGGACTATAGGTGTCTCACAGGGTGAGCAGTCCAACAGGTTGGTCTCTTGGAGGATATCTCTGACATATTTTCCTTAAGTTAGTATCATTCCATCTTCTGCTCTTACTATTTCGATCCCCAACAAAAATTTTGCATATCCCATATCCTTGATAGTGAATTCTCTATTCAATGCTTTCTTGACTACTTCTATGTGTTTTTCATTAGCTCTTGTTACCAAAATATCATCCACATAGATGATTAGTGCTATGAAATCATTCCCTATGCCCTTAGTGTATAGGCAGTGATTAGCTTCTGACTTTGTAAACCCTATTGAGTATAATTTTGTGGATAGCTCCTTGTTCCACTATCTACCGGCCTGTTTTAGGCCATAGATAGATATGATTAGTCTACATCCTTCTCCTTTCTTAGCTTTAGTGTAACCTTAAGGGGGTAACATATGGAGTTCTTCTTCTAAGTATCTATAGAGAAAGGCATCATTGATGTCACACTGGTAGATTGGCCATTGTTTAGAGGTAGAAATGGCGAAAAACATCCTGATAGTTACAACCTTAGCCACTGAAGAGAATACTTCTGAGTAGTTAGCTAGCATTTCCATGTTAGGAGTGCTTTCTATAGTAGAATTGACTACTTTTTATCTCTCGACGGTTTGTAACATAGAGAAGGCTTTATTCAATGGCTCCATTAACATGATCTGATTTACAACATGCTCAAAATCATCGTTAAGACCCATTAAGAACTGTACAAACCTAGGAAAATTTTCTTTAGCAGTAATGACCCTTAGACATATAGGAATTGGACTCAAGCTGGACAAATCATCCCATAACTTCTTAAGTTTAGTATAATAGGCAGATACTGTTAAAATACGTTATTTAAGAGAACTTATTTCCCTTTCTATTTGATACAACAATGGGCCATTAGCTTCACCTAACTTCTCTTGCAATTCTACACAAAGTTCTCTAGTAATAGGAAAAGATAGAAAAGCATCACCTAGTTCCTTAATCATGGCATTGAGGATCCATGATTTTACCATGCTGTTGGCTCTTTTCCTTTTTGCTGATAAAATTGCATCTTCCGTGGGAATAATATAGGTTCCATCTATGAATGACAGTTTTTCTTTGGCACATAAAGCTATAGTCATGGACTTACTCCAGGTGATGTAATTGTTGTCATTAAAAGGCATGGTGACAAGCACAGCCCCGGGGTTCTCAATGTTGGTAACATAATAAGGTTCATATTCATTTGCTGCTGATATGTTTGTGGCACTGGTGCCACTGTTGTCTATTGTATTAGACATTGTAGGTTAGGGTATAGGAATCAAATTTGATGCTCTGATACCATGAAAGAAGTTGTAGGGAAGATAGAAGAAGGAAGAAATAACGTTTTCTTATTCCTTACAATGTAATGTTTTCCAGGACCACATTTATACGTCTTCTACCATCTTCCTATTGGTTGATTCTCCTATAATCAAGGGAAATATTAACTAACATATCTGTGATAGCTGGCTGCACAAAAACTGAATGACCTATCTAGTACTATTTACAATATTGCATGTGTTAGGGAAATGAAGTAAAACGACAAAGGTTGTCGTAATTGTCATAATGTAAGATGGCAATATGAAACCTGTGATGTGACCCACTTTCCTCAATACTCCTTGTCAAACTTATCCAAGTCATTAGCATGTTTTTGGGTGTTTTATCAAACTTCACAAGCAATATTGTTGTGCCAAAACCATGTAATAACTAGAAGTATGCTGGAAGCTAGGCAACGGTAATTTACCAATTGTTACAAAAGCACTACTGATTAAAATAACTCCTTAACAAACTTCAAACTAAACAAAATTGAGAATTCATAAATGTGGCAACTAACCTTGACTTCTGACTTCTTTACTGTTTTGATCATGAATCTATCATTTTGAGTAAGATAAAAGAAACTGCCACTCTTCCTTAGGGAAGAAAGTTCTCTGAGGGCATCGTTTTCACATATAGCTAGCATGTAATCAGTTTTATTAACTTGGAATAGATACCTTAAATGCCCGATATGTGAGGAAAAAAAAGAAGGAAATAAGAGGGCATTGCATCACCATATTTTAAATAAAAAAGTCAACAAGGGAAATTTAATAATTCCAAAACAAAACAATACAGAAAAATGAAATCACAACTCATATCCCATCACATTAAACATAAGGAGCAGTAAAGAGATAAATACTATAAACTTGAATCACATTCAAAGGATTGTAACTCAGTAAATATAGTACATGAACACTAGAGTACAATAGTCCTTCCACCGAAATTCAACAGACTAATGAGGAGGTGTAATTTTTTATCCTTCAGGCGGAAACCTTGTCCAAAACTTCTCCTTGGGATCAAAATCACTAAGTTTCAGTTTCTTTATGATCTGGGCATGTTTTCCAATAGAGTGTCTAGCAACAGGTTACCAGAATAAAAACTTAGACCCCTGTTCCAAAAATAGCGTAGAACTATATAAGAACAAAAACATTTCAACCATGCTATCAAAGAATATCAAAATATATAGCTGAAAAGAGACAATTACCGTATGCCCAATTGCAAATTGAGCAATAATATAACAATCAATGAAACACTCAAAATAAATTACAACATAAACATGAACATACATATTTCACCCCTAAGTTTACCCCACAACAGACCGAACCCAGAATAGTAGTAGAATGCATAAGGGTTCGACGTACTCGTTGACGTTGACGACCACTCTTTCTTCACTGACTTTGCTCAGCCCCTACGTGTCCCAAATATCGTCTTCTCGGGTTTCTTCACGGAGGAGAGGCCTAGAGAAGCTGCTGCAATGTTGTTGCTGTACGCTTTGAGTAAACTCAGATGATACTGGCACATGGAGTACCCTTCTCTAGCAGATCTGTAAAAATAATCAATTGACTTGATGTAGAGAATATGAGTGAGCATCGCTAGAGAAGGAAATCAAATCCCATAGAGATTGGTTAAGCTGGCACACGTGTCTGAAGCATCTTAGACCCGGGAGCATGCGACGAGAGCACCAAAGAGGATAGATTTGCATTCTTGCGAATCCTCATGAGAAAGATATACACACAGAAAAAGATTGCCCATTTCGAGAAACAAGAAGCAATGTCAAAGAAAAGAAGCTGATGGTGGAGAAGGAGAGGAAGCCAAAGGAGAGAGCAAAACCTTAGAAGAGAGCAAACTGTCGCTCTCTGTCAAACCTTCAAGAGTAAACAAGCATGACTAGGAGGTGCGGAAAAATTCCAACCGTCAGATCAAATTAACAAATGGGATGAATTTTATGATCGTTCGTTGCACTTAGTATAAATACGTAATAAAAATAATAATAATGGAACCACGTAATTTCAAAAAACTGTCACATGAAATACTTCTCCTCTAACAAAACGAGGAAAGATTATTTACAAAATGAAATGGGTGTGTGAAAATCGTAACTTTATAACATGGCTTTACGCATATCCAAACGTGACCCTCGAGCAGACACAAACCTTCACTTTGCTTTAAAGTAGCCTTCTAAATAATTATTCTGATAATCATAACTTTGTTCGGTATTAATGTTCAATGTCATTCGTATTATCATTATTATCTATTCATGGAAACTCCAGACCCCATCAATGGATGCTCTCAAATGCACCCACCAAAACATCCTCCTATGACTTCCAACTCTATCCAATGTGTTGAAGTTTCAGTAGAAAACCTACTTAAGAACTGGTACAGAATACAACAGTGGAACCAGTTTTTGAACCCCTGCAGACAACTGCTGATAAATGTCCCAACTTGGAGAACCAAGTTGGCAACGTTCCTTGAATCTCCACCAGTTCGAGTAATTTCAATCTTGCTGCTCCTAGTCGACCTTGTCTTGAGCGTGCTCGAACTAGTTACTTCTTGTCTACTGTCGTGCGCGTCGACAAAGAGCAAGAACGCTAGTCAAGAACCATGGTATCACTGGGTAGGAATCGCCATACTGAGTATACTCTCCGCAAAGACGATAGCGCTGGCAGTAGGGCTGGGGGGTTCATTTTTCCACCACCCTGTGTACTTGGTCGACGGAGGAGCTGCTGTTGGAGCACTATTAATGAAGCGTTGCTGGAGAAGAGAGGAGGAGGGTTGCTTGTGATGGTGAGCCTGTGGAGGGTGGTGAGGGTGGTGGAGAGCGCGCTTGAGCTGAGCGACGAAGCCATTGAAACACAGATTGAAGGGATATTATTTCAGTTTGAGGCACTTAAAGCAGAGAACACAAGGTTGTTGGAGATAATATCTGAGAAGGATAATGTAATAGAGCAACTACGAGAAGCGCTAAACCGACGCATTCAAGTTGGTTTATGAAAGTTCTTTCTTCAGCTGCAAATGAACCAAAAGAACAGATATGAACGCAGTTTAGCTGCAAATATGCAACTTTATTTCATTATGAGTTTTCTGATGCGGAAGATATAAGCTTTCCCTCCAAAACTATTGTTTGTCGTCCATGGATGCTAGAGTTGAGCTCAAAATTCCATTTATATCTGACACGTTTATCTTCCAGTGCAAAATTTGAACTCTGGATATGTGAAATTTCTAATATGCTTAGCTTTGCGTACAGTAAAAATATGTAGCTAGCTACCTCATAAAGTCAACATATTATAGGTAGTACCAGTTTCCTTTTCTCCATCTGTTTGATAAACCAGAAGAGCAACCTTCTGGATCAGGGACTGTAGTTGTACTCAACTGTTGCATTCAAAACAACGTGAAAGATAATACCAGGTGCTGGAATCATGTTTACATCATCACACCAATGCTTAAAGAGCACAAGGCCTGTAGGTGGATAACTAGCTGGACTGGTCACAAGGTAAAAAATACGAGTCTGACTTGTAAAGCTCAATGTCAAGATAACTAGAAATGTATACATAATGCTACTGATATAGAAGTTCGAAGTACTATTAGATTTATACCTTAGAAGTGACTACTAGCACTAAGTGAAACAATAGCAGATCAAAGAACTCTTGCGAACACTTGACTCCAGATTATAATATAGGCAATATAAATTCAGGAAAACTTGGTCAAAGGAAAACAGTTCTTCAATAGCATCGGCACAAATCTATCACGAGTTACACATGTTCCATGGGTCTCTAACTTCTATTAGAAAATCGGAAGTAGGTGATCAAAAGGATAATACTTGAAAGCAAGAGACTTTATATGCTGCACCTTAAATAGTAAAACTCTGTACCGATACCCCACAAACCAAAGTTCCCTCCTTTCTTCATTTGGTCACTCCACTAGTGATTTCCAGAATCTATTCATCAGATGCTCAAAAGAGACTTCTGGTTCATATTTCATATCAAAGAATTGTACATCCCAAAGAGCCTCTCATCTCTTTCTACCACCACGTTCTCTCAAGGAGAGTGCGAGAGTCTCACCCGCTCCAACATTGTAATATGCAAGTGACATATTGTCCTTTAAAAATCCAGCTTTTCCATTCAATTTCTGTTTGTTAGCAGGAAGTTGGATGTGTCCTGCAATTTTCTCCTTCAAGCTCCCTACTGTTTCAGATAATGACTGCACGGTGATCTCCAAAACTTGCCCTTTGAGATTTCCTTCGTCAACATTGGGAACAGAAATGCTGATGCATACAGGTCCCTGTAGAAAAAGCAGAACACAAGCAAATTCAATTGTTAGATGCTGTATGAGCTAAAACATCTAGCCGAAATAATGCTAACGACTGCAAGCAAAGAGATTTTCCATACAGGATGTTGAGCCAGGAACTGATCTTCAGGGATAAGAACAGAATCATCAAGCTTCAGCCTCTTTGGCTCTGGTTCCTCTGGAAGTGGTGGTGGAGCATCCTCTGGAGGAGGAGGAGGAGGCATTGGCATAGGAGGTTGTGGTGGCATCATAGACATTGCTGATGGAGGAAGAGGAACCGGGGCAAACGGCCGGGCAATTGGCATATGAGCAAACTGAGATCCAGGTGGAGGTGGAACAGGAATACCAGATGGGTTCATAGATGGAGGAATTGATGCAGGCTGATTCATCATGCCAGGTTGCTGTCCATGGGTCATGTGCATTGGAGGAGGAGGAGGACGCATAGATGGCATCATGGGCAAACCTGGCCTTGGAGGAGGTGCAGGAAATGCAGAAGTAGATGGAGTGGTATATTGCACTGTGTTTGGAGGTACACGAGGAAGATTCAAGGCCAGACCAGGGGGTGGTGGGAGGGGACGTACTGGTTGAACAGCAGGTCGAGGAGGTGGAGCTGCAGGGCCAGGAAGGTTCCTCATATCATTATTCAGAGCTTCATTTTGGTCCTCCCCAGCAACAATTTGAGTCATGGCCTGGTTTGCAGTGCGCCCAATACTTCCAGTGTGACCATCCCAAATAACCTGCTTTGGCTGCTCATCTTTCTTCTTCTCTATTTCAGCCATAACTGCATTAGAAACTTCTTCCTCAGTGGTACCAAAAATATCAGGACGGGTTCGTGCAAGTCCAACAATGTTTTTAGAAATCTCATCATCTGCTGCTAGAGTGGTCTCCCTTATCTTGGCAAACATCCTTTCCTTTTGTTCTTTGTACTTCGGATCAATGAGAGAAATTCTCATGTGTTCAGACATCTCATTAATTGGAATTAGCTCACCAGTAATAGGGGAAACAACAAACTTTGTTGGATCTCTTTCAGCAGGAAGTCTCTCCTCAGGTCTCTTCCAATTCTTCACAATTCTCATTGGTGGTTCTGGTTCCTCATTTGCCCTTGAGTCCTTCATCTCAGCATCATTCTCCTCAAGACTAGCTGCCCTCATGCCTTCTTCAACAAGCTGCACCTCTTCTTCATCCATTTCCATCTCTACCTCCTTTCCAGGCTCAACGACTTCTTCATCAGCAGTGGATACCTTGCTCCTTCTTATCACCTCCTCAAGAGTCATTGGAGGGGGTAAGTCCTCATCTTCGTCATCTGCAAAGTCAATAGACTCAACCACAACAAAGTCATGCCAATCAATCATGGCCATCTGAATACGCTCCTGCTCTATTTCATCCTCAGCTTTCTGCCTGGCCTGCTCCTGTGAGCGTTCCCACTCCAAGCGATGCAAACACCGTTCAAGGACAGTGGTCATATCAGTAACACTCTCTGTCAGTTTGTTCGTCAACCCCTTTGGAGGCATCAAAACTTTTGAATATGCATCCGCAAGTCCAGTAAAAAATGTGAACATACTATGAGTTGGCTTCAAAAAGTGAAACTGTGGATTGTTCATTTCCCTATTTGTTAATCCAGTCAAGAATGCTTGTCCATTTCTAGCAACAAACTGAGCTGTAAGCTTAATAATATCGAGTTCCTCCCCGGTAATCCCTTCTGGAAGTCGAACAGTATACTGCTCAGCTTCTGGGGGTTCAAGAACCTTACGAGGAGGAGGTCTAAATTGAGCAGTAGGGTCAGGCTTTTGAATAACTTCATTGCCATCAGCCGTAGGAGCAGATGGAGCTGACTCAGGAGCTGCTGATTCTGCAGGCTCTTGTAAAGGCAGTTGTCCGGAAGACTGATTCTGGGCTCGAAATTCAGACAAACGATGCTGATAATAGGCATGATAAGGATCCGATGAGGTCAAAAAATTGAACTTCGCATTGTTAGCATTATTGGCGATGATCCTTTTCTCAAACTCAGGCCCATTTTTTGCGACAAACTGTGCAGTTTTGTCAACAATGTTTCTAATATCCGGAGGGGGATGAATAATTCCAATAGTTCTTGTATGAGTAGCAACTGGAGCTTTGGCCGGTTCATCATTTGCAGGTTTATCTTGCTTTGTTTGCTCTTCAGATAGTTGAGATGGAGGAGGTGGGCTATCTCCAGTTGAAGTTGGCGCTGGAAGAGGCAAGATCATCGCAGTGCCCGGCATTCTGTTCTTCCCGACCAACACACCAAAAAAAAGACAACAATTTTAACGACAACCAAGCAACTGGGTGTCTGAAAAATAGCTAACTGATAAAGAATCAATCCCCTAAAGAGTCCAAACAGCAACCACCTAGGTCAAATAAAACACAGGTCCATAGCTGCCTATATATTGAAAAAAACGACGGAAAAAGGGGGAAAATGAAGTGAACTAACCTGCGAGGCGAAGACTCGAACAAATCACAGCCAAAAGTGAGGACAGAATCTTGCTCGTAGACTGGGAATCAGAGACAAATCAAAGAGAGAGAGAGAGAGAGATAGAGAGACCTGTTGAGATTTAGGGCAAAGGAGGGGATGGGATGAGCTCGAAGTTCGAACCCTCTACAAGACTTGGCTGGCTTTAAAACGGCGACGTTGTCTACGTTGCAAGTTGCAACATTAGAAATTGCCTTGCATCTTATGGGCTCTAATATTATGGGCTTGGATTTTGTGAAACTTTTAAGTCATGTTTAAAAACTTAATTTGGTGTTTAATAAAAAAAATCGGTTTGTCTAATTTTTTAATTCAATTTTTAATTTTTTAATTTAATTTATTTTAATAAATTTTTTTACAAAAATAGGTCAATTTATTAATTAATTGCTAAATTTTTTAATTAGTAAGTTCTTATAAATAAAAATAAATCAATTAATTGTTATTTAACAATATCTTTTTATTTAAATTTTAAATTTTTAGATGAGTAAGAACAATCTCTTTTAATTATATTTAAAATTCTTTATTTTTATTCAATTTTAGCTAATTTTATAACGGTCTGATACTGATTGAACCTTTTAAACTGTAAACCTCTTGTTTTACTAGTTTAACTTCTGATCTGATTTTTATAACATTGATTTTAATAAGGGATAATAAATTTAATATACTAATTTTAATTTTTAAAATTTAAATTAAACTAATTTTTAAATTTTGGTATAAATTAAGTTAAATTTTTATTTTTAATATAATATATTCATTCAAATATAACCTTTTAATTTAATTTTTATGAATTTTAAAAAATTATTATTAAATTGAAAATTTAAAATATTATTATTTTAAATATTTAGAAACATTATAATATTAAAAAATTTAAATTCTATCAAATATTATAATAAATATTGAAATATCTTACATTCTTACTCCTATAAAATTTATATAATTATTTTCTTAGATTTTAATCATATTTTATTAAATTTATTTTTAATATAACAAAACATTATTAAAAGATAAATTCACAAAGACAGGTCATGATCCTCTTCAGTGTTAGTGCTGTTTGTTATATTATCACTTCGACTTCTCCCCAATCCGCCATTTGTAGGCTTCCATGGCTGCTGTTTCGTCTTTTAGTCTGCTTCGGTATGTATACACTCTCTATCTCACTCAATACATAGCGTATTTTCCACTCTCAGGCACCGAAGCGTACGTGGGTTTTCTCAACTTATCTTCTTTTTTGTGCGGAAAATTGTAAAACGAACAAAAGCAGGAATTATTCGATAACTAGAAGCGCAATATCAAAAGTGAAAAGTTCTGCGAGAGATGATTTTAATTCCACTTCACTGAGGATACTTCGCCATCTTCGTTCTCCAAGGTATGCCTTCGTGAAAGATTTCGCATTTTTAGTCAGAACTGTAATATGTTATGGGTTGTTAACCATTCATTTCGAACACAAATTCTGATGGGTATTTGCAGTTTAAGGGATTTTGTTTTCTTGAATGTTTGATGAGATCGATGAGCTTTCTGCTTGAAACAGTCGACTCTAACTCGTCAGTCGCTTAAATGCTGAAGCTTGTATGTAATTGTGTTGTGAAATTTCGAGAGACCTTAGGGATTCAGATCATCTGATCTGTCCTATGAGCTTCAACTCTGATAATGAAGTATTGGTTTTAATCAAAATCTTTGCTTTGAGATGTGGCATTGAACTTTGAGAAGAGATTGGTAGGCTCAAGTTTAGATCATTAGGACTTCAGGATTTGAACTTATCGTATGATACAGACGGAAGAGGATAGAGCATCATACCTAATACCAACTTATAAAGGTTGGGATTACTTCCTGCCATAAATGCCATGGTCATGTTGCTTGTAAATCTTTTTAGAGTATGAGTGCTTCTAAAACGTAATCATAAAAATATGAAGTAGGGTTTAAACTCCTGTATGCAGAACTCCTAGGTAAGAAATAATTTAACTATTACTTCAGCAGCTGGATATTGTATCTAAAATGTACTCATGTACTTACTGCAATTTTCTTCCTTCTTGATTAACAGTGGACGATAAAGATTATGTTTCTCTTCTCGAGAGTCGAGACGATCTTTTTGTTTCCCAATCCATAGAGCTTAGCATTTAGAATGATCAAATTTGGTCATTAGCTTTTATTTGGTGATTATTGTTCCATTGGATTTCATGACGTGTTTTCTGAGTTGTAACTTCTCTAGCACTCTCTCTCACCTTTCTGTGTGCTAACACTAACATCTTGTTCTTGTTATATTATTTAGATCACTGTTTTCTACAAATGCGACAAACAATGAAGAGGCTTTGGCCAAGGAAGCTGCAGCTAGCGCCCATAATGCTGCTCCAACCATGTATCATTACTTCTGACACAAAAACCCTGGTTTGATCCCATATTTTGGTTTGAGAATGATGTATAGAGCATATTAGTTGACCATGCTAATAGCTTCCTCATAAAATGCAGACCTCAGTAACCCTATCGAATACAGCTCTGAGCATCTTAAGATTAGAAATCTTTACTGATATTCTCTTACTTCAATTAACATTTCTCATTATCAACGCGATGCAGTAAATAACTAATAACTGGTGTTTGTAGATGTGGAAACATTAGAAGTTGCTGAAATTTGATGGATTCTCAGCGAGAATCTTATTTGTAGGTTTGGCATGAAGAGGGAAAATGGATTGTGTACTCATAGAATAAGAGATAATTGACAAGACTTAGCATGTCAACAACTTGAAAATGGAGGAATGCTAGAGGAAACCTAACCAGCAAAATATCAACTTTCTATAATTCTGCATTTCAGTTTCTAGGCATAGAACATATTATAAAGGATTCACCTCAGAAGAGTATATATGTTATCAAGCTTGAATAGAAATATCAACTACTATACCTAAATGGTAGGAAACTTTAAGTGGCCCATGTTGAATATTGGTGCATACAAACACTTATCTATGTCTGACTCTGAACTGAGAAGATAAATGAGTTGCATCTTTTAATTTGGTATGATTATAGTCTTACTATTAGCTTGATACGTAATTACAGTTTAAAGTTTTCTTTCCTTTTAATCAGATTTGATAAGATAATAGCAAAAGAAATTCCTTCTTCTACTGTATACGAGGATGAGAATGTATTAGCTTTTCGGGACATCAACCCTCAGGCTCCTGTTCATGTTTTAGTCATTCCTAAGTTCAGGGATGGATTAACAGACCTTGGAAAGGCAAGTTTTTGTCTTTGTCCTTTTCCTTTTGTCTGCTGGCATAAACATTACTCCCCTTTTCTGTCCAAACCATGATTTGTATCACCAGATTCCTACAATCATGTGAAATTCATCTCCATTTCAGGCCGAACCCCGGCATGAAGATATACTAGGTAAGCTTCTTTATGCAGCCAAAATAGTGGCAGAAAAAGAAGGGATCCTGGAAGGTTTTCGTGTTGTTATCAACAATGGCCCTGATGCTTGTAAGTTTATTGTTTCTTCTTATATGCTATTTGCAGTTTTTGACTTTATACTGTCTCTTCGTAGTTCCGCTGACTCACCCACACACTCTCTCTGAAGGTCAATCTGTTTATCATCTCCACTTGCACGTTTTAGGTGGAAGGCAAATGAAATGGCCCCCAGGTTAGACACACCAGTTTATTTGTGGCATTCTGGCCACTTTTCCTCCATTCCTGCGGCTAACTCAAAGGGGAAAAGAAGTGTAAACTTCCTAAATGTTTCAATCTGTTTTTTGTGTCCAACACAATCCTTCTTTATGTGAAAAGAGCCTCTACGGGAGACCTTTCCTGGTTTTGGTCGGACATTAGCATGAAATTTTATAAGAATACTCCCTGGAAGGTAGTAATACATGTATTACAGACTTGGATTGCCAAACGATGGAATCTATGGAGAGTTTTTGTTATCAAGGGATCCTCCTAGATTCTGACAGAGATGCTTAAGCACATTTTTTTCCATTATACATCAATCATTACCTTCAAAAGTGAAATAATTTGATTAACTTGAAGGTAACTTATTGAATGAAATTCACAAACAATATCCAAAGTCCACAGTTCCATAAAATGAGCATAAAAGGCCATGCATGAATTAGAAAAAGAACAAATAGATGGGAGCATGGAAATTATTCGCCCTTGACAAAAGCATCAGGAACTAATTTAAGAAATAAAGATAACTTATGGAAACTTTATTTTGCACAATGTACAGATCGATACAAGTAGTAAGAACCAAACAAGGTTTCTGATGAAAGAGACGGAAAGGAAACAACTATTTGTGAGTGTTTTGACATGTGCTTTGCGATACAGACTGAACTTTGCGGGGAAAGATCATGTGAGAACTTTACAAGTGCAAGACAGTGCTTTAATCAGAATTTCAGTGAACATTGCGTATGATTAAAATAGGCATCTATGACTAGAGCAGGAAAAAATAAAATCTCCTAATAAATAAGAAGTGCGCACTACTATCATCGCCAGGAAAGTCTGTTTCTCAGTTATGGTCGATGACTGCCTACACTGTTGTTGCATGTTTCAGTATCCAGAAAACTGAAATATCTGGCATCATACCAAGCTTGGAGGCCCAGTCTTGTTTGTACACAGACAAGAACAATCTGGTTCTGTTAAATCCCTGTTGACGAGTCGCTTGTCACGGTTAACCATCAACTTGATAATAGGTAGTTTGTGTCCAATTTGGCGCCATATTTCATTCACTGTTCCATTTTGACTCCCGTACTCATAATAATCCTTCACCTGAATCACACCATTCCAAGTTACAAATTAACATCTTATCCATTACATGAGTGCCATGAAATTATTAACCAAACAGAGTAGAATCAACCATAAAAATAAGTTGAGAAGGTTTGATATGAGAAGATCTGAAAATGATTACTTACTGCTCTTAGTTCTCTTTGGTACTCAAGAATCCTCTCTTTTTTCACTGATCTCAGTAACTTAACAAGATAACCCGGCTTCAAAGAAACTGTGGTCGAAACAAAAATGGCAATCTTTCTGTAATCGATCACATCTTCAAAGGGCAACTCAATACTGTCACTGACTATCACTGGAACGCACAAGCTAACAATGGAATCAAACAGGCGGCAAGCTGATGGAGTATCACCAGCAGGATTCAAACAAAACTTTGATGTATGCATTCCACGAGTAGCTGCACGTCTGTTCTCCCTCGATTGTGTTCCATGTTTTATCATTACATCTCTCTCATTCTCAAGCATCTGGAATAGCAAGTCACGAATTTTCCCTCCCTAAAAAAATAACCCAAATTAGTAATCAGCTTAAAATTTCCTTCTATCCAAACATAAACACATGGAAAAATGGATTTTCATCTTTCCCTCGCGGTTTACCGCCCGATTTGGGCTGCATTTCCAAACAACCCGACGCGCAGACAACGCCTCGTGGTGCGACAGGATCCGGGCACGACGGGGCTCTCACCTTCTCCGGCGCCCCCTTCCAGGAGACTTGAGCCCGGTCCGCCGCTGAGGACGCTTCTCCAGATTACAATTCGAACGCCAGAGGCATCCGATTCTCAGACAAGCACAACTTTTTCATAATTATGAGCAAAAATGTTATGAATATGCATTCAGTTGGAGACACTCACGTCTTTGCGGTACCGATTACCCATGAAGAACAAAAGGGTCTTCCGATTCTCAACCCCAACATCCCCATTATAAGTATTGATCCTATGCGCATAAGGAACAATCACGTCCTTAACCAAAGACCCCTGGTCGGGTCTAACCCTGCCGAAGTCCGACAGCAATAGAACTGCATTCTTTACCCGATCCAAGACCCGATACAGGGCATTCGGATCCCCGGCAACGATCACGTGATCTCTCCCATTGTTCCTTCTCCAGTACTCCTGATTCTCCAACCACTCGACCAACTCATCCTGCATGGCTTCGTCGCTGTAAACCCTCGCCGCCGTCGCGGCGCCGACGGGGTTCACTATCAAACTCAGCGACGAGAACACGGGCACGTAAAAAAAGTCGGCTTCTTCCGGATCGCTGACTTTCTCAACCGGAGACCCGACCCGATCCTCTTGCGGCCGGTTCAGATCCGAGAATAAATACCACTCTCCCATGTGTTGGTGGCCTGGGTACCTAGCTTTTGACACATCGCTCGACCCACGCGCCAACGCGTGATGCTCGATGATCCCGGTGGTGAACTTCGCAGGAAGATCGTACATGAAAACCTTCACTTTGCTGTAATCATCAGTGTTAGTCTGCAACTGCCTTTCGGCTAAATCGGGGAAGTTTTCGCGGGAAATTTTACCATCGAAGAGCGAGGAAGGAGGAGGATCGGTGGCAGGGTTAAGGAAGGTGTTAAAGAAAGCGTAAGTCGCGAGGATAAAGAGGGCGGAGCAAATTAGTGTTTGCTTGAGCAGAGACGATTTCCGCGCCATTGAGGTTTGTGCGTTACTCTTTCTAGGAGATCTTTTAGAATTTCTGGGTTTGGAGGAGAGAGTGGCGCATCTCTCGCTCATTCCGGTTCCCGCCGGCACCGCTACACCTCCGGCGAACCAGCGGCATATACATACAAAGTGCACAAAAGGATCGAACTTTTGTGAGCAAATTTAGAAAAGAGGTGTTTGGCAATGTGGATAAAGGTCTGTTTGGTTGGGAGTGATTGAATGAAATGAAATATAATATTTTTTATTATTTAAGAAGAAGTTTTATAAATAAATGAGACGGAAGAAGGATGTTTATAGTATTTTTTTTAAAAAAATAAAAATAAAAATAAAAAATATTTAATTTGAAAATTTTAGAATAAAAGATAAAATAATAAACTTTATATTATATTATATTATAAATTTTTATCAAAAATAACATTTTATTATATTATATTATTATTATACAGGTGAGTTTTTTTTTTTTTTTTTTGAAGATCTGAGTGAGTTCTTACTATCACGTCATATTTGATGTGATAATGTGAGGCTTGTTTTCTTTAAATTAAAATTTAAGATTTTAGTCCTGGGCGCATTGTTATTCCTCTGCCAAAAGGTGAGAACTCAAAATGATGACCCTCAAAGTCCAAACTTGTTCTAATAAATCTTCTTGTTTAAATGATAGGCGGTCTTCCCAGGTTAAAGGATCACGTCTGATTGCCTAAACACTTACCGTCACCTAAGAGTTCTTTGGAACTGTGTGATTCAAAACCTCGCAAACCTCAACTACATAACGTGGGACGAGAAATGGCATAGAAGGATGCAACCTTATTGCTTCCTTCGAACATGCATTTAGATATGGAAGTTGAGAGAGACTTGAGTTTATTTACTGGGTTCTTTTTAGTTTCTTCTTTTATCTCTTGTTAAGCTTTGGTTATGACTTCTTTGTTCTTAAGCAGCTCAACCAATGTCGACTCAACTGTTGAGGTAATTGTGTTTATTCCTGCAATAAACAGTTCTTGCATAAGTGAATGTTCATAGATCAAAAAATGTGTAGACGTAGAGAATGAAAAGAGGAAATAGAACAAAGGTTTTTTTGCTTAAAAGAAACAACCAATTAATCTTGTCATCATCAAATCCATTTGCTATAAACACGTCCAAGAAATCAACTTTCAAAGAATCATGTATTATGTTGTGTCTTCTTTCCTTTACGTATGGTTCCTCTTACAAAAGTTTTCTTTCAAACACCAACTTATCAGCTAGTTGCACCAACTCTATTGCACAACAATCTCACTTAAGTCTGTTAAAGTAAGATTCAGCCTTTTCTCATGACCATCTACTAACCTACTTGTTTTTCAACACCTCACGACCTTCGAAGTGTTTCACTTTCACATCCTTCTAAATAAACTACGAAAGAACTAAATATTAATAGAAACAATAAGAATAAGAAAGAAATACAACAAAATGCCAACCTTTATTATTTCCCATAAAATATACAAGTGATGCTCTCTCAATCTACCTTTCTTTGTGCCTGTGTCTGAGACTAGCAATGCTAGAATAAGCTATTTATAGGCATCTCTAAAAGACCAAGTTAAAATCCTAATAGAACTCTACTAACTAAGATCACATCTTATCCTATCTTATTCTCATTAGATTACATCACACTAACCAATAAGATGACATCCTCATCTAATTAGGAGTCCATCTAATAGGATTAGGTTATATCAAAATAACAAGATAAAAGATAACATCTACTTATGAATGATCCATCTACATTTACAAAGATCTCTTCTATCTTCATACGATCCTTCTACATCATCTTTATCTCTTAAAGCTAATGTTCATCCACTGTGATCTTATTTGCCACATCATCCAAGATTTCCTCATCTTTATCCATTGATGATGAATCATCTAAGTCAATAACACACTGGTCATGGTCCGTCCATTTAAGCACACACTAAGTCCTTATTCTATCAAGAACTCAACCTTAGCTAAGTCAACTCATACAAGGTCCGAAACTTTATCAAAACTCGCACCAAGCTTGATCTATTATCTTCCACATGAGGCATCTCAGTCCACTTACTACATCTTCTTCTTTGAAAATAATCATATCCATCGATAATTGAAGATGACCCAGTATGTTAAACACAATAACGAACATTACCTTTCCAATATTCACAACTTTCCTTTCTTTACTTTCGAAAACTCCACTACACATTCTTCTCTCTCAAAATGTCCTGTGAATTTATTACCTTAGTAGAAAATAGTTCATTCTTGCATAGGGCTCACAAGAACTTCCATTCATCACCGAGTTCAAAGGTCCAACCAATTGTCATGCAGTTAAGGACATCAAGTTTGTAAAGAACTGCTATTGGTATCCTTTTACAATAAAACAGACGATCCTAAGTTATGGAGATTTCAGTTGCTACCATTTGAGAGGATGCAACCATAAGGTATTATGCTCCTTTGAAATTAAAGGACCATGAACTTTGGCAAGGTTTGCTAATGAAACATGAGGCTGATTTCCCGGCGTGAGAATGTTACCAATAACAGGCCATGGCTTGGGAACTAGTGGAAGAACATGTCTTATAGAAGATGAATATACGATGTTTCTGAGTTGGATCAAGAACAAAAAGAGAAGAAGAAGAGAAGGGAATTTTTCTGAGTTGGATCAAGAACAAAAAGAGAAGAAGAAGAGAAGGGACTGCAAGATAGAGCAACCTTGTAAAACCTGGAGATTCCTGACAAATTGATAAGCATTTAACTATCCTATTTGTTTTCTTAAATACCACAAGTGCACGAGTCGTCTTGTAATATACTTGGTATCGAATCCCAGAGGAATTGTGTATTCACCTTAGTAGTTTAAATTAAACTTTATTTGAGCAATTACATACTGAACAAGTAGAAACAATCAAAGTAGCAATTGGGAGAAAAACTTACAGAATTAAGGTTGCCAAAAACAAGAGGAATCAATGGTGAAATTGGAAAATTTGAATTACTAAAGTTGGGATTACCCTCACTACCCCATACAATCTTTCAATTTTTGTTAATTTGAAGTATTTTCTAATGTCTCAGCCTTTTTTCTCTCAATCTTGAACTAAATAATCCCAAAATAACGATTAAAATCTAATATGTGATCTCTCAACCTCCATTCCTAAACTAACCGTTAATTATATTTGATTACCACTTCAGACAGTTACATCACATCTCATATCTCTATGTAAATGATGAAGTAACTTGATAAACAGAATGTCCTACATGAATGCCCACCCTTATGGTACACTCACAACATATTCCTCAGCCCCATATCCCTATGTAGACTAAGCATAAGCATCCAAATACCATAAACACACATAAATGATCATAACATTACACAAAGTGAAGTCTTGCATGGGTTGAGTAAGAATAATCCTAAAACAACCTAGCAATCCATCAAATACAACTCAATCATCATCAATAAAGGTTACAAACTTCTTCCCATACAATAAACAAAAAAATCAAAGCAAAAGATGAGAAAAAGATAGGAAAAAGAAGCTTATTGCTTGAGGAAGCAAGCTGAAAATCTGGACAGCTTTGGTGTAACCTTGGAAACCTTAGTGTTCTCCTCCCATATGCAGCTCCAAATGCCTTCTTTCTGCCCTTCTTTGTTCTGCTAAGTTCTCCCATGAAAATACCTTATTTTTGGCCTCCTTTCCTTTATTTATGCAGCCCTGAATCGGTCATCACATGGCTTGTATACCAAACCTGGACGACTGTCATTTTTGCTCTCCTTTTTCACATTTTTTTTTCTCCTTATGCCAACCCACTCACATGCTTCTTCTCTTATCCCAACCTACCCTCATGATTTTGTGCAGTTAATTGACATGCCAATTAATAAACAAAATAATAACACACACAATGAGACTTATGCATGCACATATTGAATGCAATAGTAAGGTTAACACGCCAACTAACACAAAATGTATGTACAAACATACTATAACATAATTAAACACTAACATGGCCACATACAACGTAAAAATACCTAAAACAAGCATAAAACATACACAATCATGCAACATTAAAATGAAAAGCCTAATTCACATGTACTTTCCATGCAATAGTCACACATAAAATATATGTAAATCTATACTTATCACAAATCTATTGTTAGCGTTCATTAATATTAATTAATACAATGACTCTTACAGGTAAAAATATTATTTTAAAAAGTCAATTTCCCATTGCTACTTTAGATATGACGTGGCAACGTAAGACCCTTATATGCAATATAATAATATAAAAATTTGCCAAGTCAATGCACTGATAGCATCATATAGTCATTAGTTTCTTCGTTATTTTAAGGTTACATTTAAATGCTTTCTAAGTGTTAGGGTTTAATTTGTATTATCTAAAAAGCTAAGGCCAAATACGTTGAAATTATTGAAACGTTAGTCGTTAAATTGAAATTTTTTTAAAATTTGACACCAAATTAAAGAAAATTACAAAAACTTAGTCATTTTTTAATATATTACCTCTTTTAACATCTCAACTTAATTGTGCTTTGTTAAGGTGATAACGGATTGGTAGTATTCAAGCCTAAATTTTTTAATACTTAAATTCAGTCTAAAGTTTGATTAAATTTAAATTCAATCTAAAGTTTGATTAAATTTGATCTAACATGCCAAAAATAATATTGAATCAAACTAAATCTCCAACCTAAAACACAGAAAAAATATTTGAACTCCAACTCAATTTGGAACCAATTGGGTTTCAAATTTCACTCAAGGACCGACCTTTTTGTGACTCCTAGTCCTTTGTTTATAACTAATTGTAGTTTTGCACATATTATTATCCATAGTCTATGACTTAAATTGCAAACAACTAATTGCACCAGTGATTTAATTTGGATAGAATCTACAATTGCAATAAATATATCATAATTTTAATTAAAAAATTCAAAACTATACGATAAATATCATTGACTGAAGAACTCAATTGATTCAACCAATTCAACTGTTAAAATTTTGAACTATCCAATTTTTCGGT
Source organism: Erythroxylum echinodendron (assembly GCA_027575705.1). NCBI lineage: Eukaryota > Viridiplantae > Streptophyta > Magnoliopsida > Malpighiales > Erythroxylaceae > Erythroxylum > Erythroxylum echinodendron. The sequence continues at coordinate 30,100,766 of JANZXR010000003.1, forward strand.
TTAATTTACTTTAATAACTCTTGTTGTTAAAAAGTGATCAATTTATTAATTAATCGTTCATTTTTAGTAAATTAATAAGTTCTTATAAAGTAAAATAAACCAATTAATTTTAATTTAATAATATCTTTTCTTAATCAAACTTTAAATTATTCGATAGGTAAGAATAATCTTCTTCAATTATATTTAAAATTCTTTAATATTATTTAATCTTTAATCGGTTTTGTAATGGTTTAATACAAATTGAATCTTTTACACCTTAAACTTTTTATCTTACTGATTTAATTTTCATTTCGGTTTTTAAAATATTGATAAATATGAATATTTGGTTCTCTTAATTGTTCTCGATTTTTCAGGTTGATTGTCCCTTAAAAACTTATTTGGATTCATCTCCTTTAAATCAACGTTATGACTATTGTTCCGTGCCGGGCAAACAAACAAAACGATATTAAGGCTAATGGTACGGACTGTCAGTAATAGCTAGTACCAGAAGTTGTCATATGGTACGACTGGTACCATAAGTTTTAAAAAAGTAGGGACTGTTTAGCAAATATAAAAAATGACAACCCCCCACCCCTCAACATACCACCACCAAATAAATTTGAGCGTCAACCCTCCTTCACAAGAACCCCCACGCCACCACTAAACCTCCTTCATGCCAATGTCATCGGCTGCTTTCTTCTACATGTCTATAGTTTGCCACGTTTGGAATTATTCCAAATCTAAACTCGGCTCAACCCAAAAACTTGAAGCTGTGATTTTTTTGTTTGTTTTCATTATTCAATTTATTTTTTTCCTGCGTAATTGCATTTATGAATGTGATTGGGTTAGAAGTTGAAAATTGGGATTAAATTGTGATTTGCGTTAGATTGGATACTAGATTGGAGTTGAATGAAATGATGCACGATTTTGTTTTGGTTTATGTCTGATTTGGTTCATTGACATGCACAACATGTGAATTGAAAGTTAGAAAGTTGAAAGTTTCAACTTAAATTAAAACCGAGAATGCAAAGACTTAAATAATTGACATATTCTTAAAATTAGTGAAATAGTATTTTACTATTTGGATACAATAAAATAACGAACTATTTTGCAATTTTTAAAAAATTTTAGGAAAAATTTTTATAAATTTAAAAAATTATCCAAAACGGTACTCAATATTGACTGACATTAATACAATACTGTACTAAAACTCAATCTAATACTAGGGCCAATTCAGTATTTGCAAGATTGCAATATTTGTATTAAAAAAGAACTTTAAAATCGTTGCTAATAAAATCATTGAAATGACTTTGAGACGGCCACTATAGAGTGTTTGGTAGATAGCTTTTTAGCTACATTTCAGCTGATTAGAGAGGATTTGCTGTTTGACACTTGTTTGGTTAAGAGCTGATTGGGTTGGCTGATTCAACCCAACCAGCCATTTTTTGAAAAACTACTTAAGAGGAACTTTTCAACCAACTAGCTAATAAAAATTTTACTGAAAGACAATTATGCCCTCAAACTTATTTCTAACCTATCTAAAATGTATGAGATTAAC
>JANZXR010000003.1:30123096-30149905 GCA_027575705.1 Erythroxylum echinodendron
TTGATTTTATTAAAATTAAATTAATTATAATTAGAATTTGATTTTGATTATAATTAGAGATATTTAATTTTAATAAAGACTTATGACTTTTCTATAAATACGGAAAAAGCTTTTAGAAGCTAGCACTTCTATTTTTCCTCTCAAAAACAGTTTGAGAATTGCTCTGTGGATACCATCAGAGGCTGGACTCTTGGACAGCTCGTGATTGATCATTTGAAAAATTCCAAAGATTTTTCAACCGAAAAGCGAACAAGGTACAATTTCTAAATCGTGTTTGTTTTTATTCAAGTTTTACAATTATCGGGATCCGCTCGGAATCCGTAAAAATTTTGTTATTTCCGCTGCGCCCGTGATTCGATCTTGGTTGGATTCCAACAATTTCGACCATCATACTTGGAGCTTACCAATAGTCACAAGGTTCTTATGTTCTCCAATAGTCTATCGGACACTGTAGTATCATACAATCAAACTTTGGTTAGTCGATGGTCTTCTTAAAGATGTTGTTTGAGTAGTTGGTTGTCATACTTTTCCTGTTTGTCCTTCTGGGTCCCGGTTGCAAAATTGTTCCTAAACTTTAGAACTCTCCTTTTCTTCGTAGAAAACTTGTAAAGAGCTCGTTGCTTAGCACCTCAATGAAGGGATTTTCAAACGATAAGATAATGTAAACAATATTATTGTAGAGAAAATTCAGATTTATAGCGTAGTAGGGACCACGTACAGACCAATGGACCATATAAGAATAAGCACCATGTCTTACGAAAAAAGGAAATTTCGAAGCATAAAAACACTACACATATCCATATAAAAAGAACTGCATACAACAGATATACCATGAGATAGACAAAGACAAAAGGCAAATACATAATAAGAAACACCGCCTGCCACAATGCAATATCTCCTCTCCACCAATTTGTGTCGTCATCGTATGCAACATAGATTGAGGAAGTCGCGTGATAAGTGGAAAGAAGAGTTGCTAGTGGGAAAATCGTCGCATGACAGTGTAAAGAGGAGCAGCCCGATGATAATGGCGTATGGGTGAGTTCAGACTAAGGTGTTTTAAATATATTGATTTATAAGTGGGGTTTAGGTCTAAATTGGCCTGACGTTTAATTATTTTAAATAAAATAATATTATATTATTTTGGAGAGTTAGACATTGAACAGACTTGAGCTTCGGACAAACTTAAATCTAGGCAAACTCAATTATTAAAAAAATTAACGTACTTGCCGTCTTTACCACCTGTGGGAGAATCAGATAGTGATAAATCAAAGCAAGGGTCGTTGGTGAGAGACGTAAAGTTAAAAATGTGATATGTTAACCAAATGCTATGTGAGTGTGTAATTGTGAAGTTAAGAATGTGACATGTTGTTATCCACGTTAACAAATGACTAATGAAAAACGACAATTTGATCTTAAGTTATAGGGGTTTTGAAAGGTTGGTTAATAAATTAAAAAATTTTAAAAATTAAATATTAAATTAAATGTATAACAGAAAGGTATTACCTTTTGAATGGATGGAATAATGTTGATCTTCGTTATACTTTTATCTCATCCCTTTTAGATCAACTGCAATCAAAGCTACAAAGGACCATAATTTCTTTACAAAGAGATATGGCTAATATATCTCTTGGAGAAAATTTTCAACTTACTTTAGCTTCTCTTGATAAGTTGTGTGATCAGTATACCTTATTCAAGAACATCATTAAACGTAGTCCACTTCTCAAACAGTCTTGCAAGAAGTCTTATCTTTATAATAAGTGCAAAGATAAGCAGAATTGTGATTGTAGCAACAAGAAGAAATCTAATCATCATCCTGTTTATCATTGATGAAAGCTTCGCAGACAAATGGAAGGCTATAAGCCTTTAAGGAAAACTTATATGAGAAAAGATGGAATAAAAAGAAAGTTTGTTCGATTCTTCAAGAAGAAGTCCCATCCTTCTCAGAAAGCTGAACTTTGTTTCCTTTATAGACAATCAGGATACTTTACACGAACTTGTCCCCACCAAAGTAAGAAAGATGTCAATTTATTGAAGCATATGCAATCAATTTTGCCTATTCATTCTTCCAATAACTTTGAAGATAATATTGAGGAACAATCTACTGAAGATGAAGATACAAAGTTTGTTATTCCTGTTACGACCTCTGAAGATGATTCCTCTGAGGAAGATTCTCTGTACATACTATAGCAGATCTTTATGAAAATAGATCATACTCCAATTCAACGATCATATGTCCGGATCCAACTCTTCATACAAGACAAATATGATCGACCCATCAGAGCTATTGGATTTATGGATATTGGATCTAGTCTTACGATTTTGAAGCTCAACATTTTACCCTCAGAAGCATAAACCTCACATGATGAGTATTTTACAGCTGCAGATGGCAATTCATTCAAGATCAGGCTTGGACTAAAGTGCTTGGAAGCAATCTACCTGGCCCAGATATTCTTATTAGTATAGATGTCGACAACAAATCCTCACCTTTACAGATCCTACCCATAGGCGTCAGGTTTCAATTTTTTTCAATCCCTACACTGAAATCAAGAATGTGTTTGAATTTCTCAAGTTCAACACAATATGCATCACTGATAGATAAACTGTTAAACTATTGTCCTGAATCACATGCACACTTTACTCATCCATATCCTCTTTAGAAAAATGCTGACTTTTTTATAAATCTACCTTTCAAAAAGGATGAGGATATCAATGCTACAAAAGCCACACATCCAGGGATGAACCTTGATGATCTTAAGCTCACACAAGATAAGTGTGTTATCCTTCTGAAGCAAAGACTCATTGAGCCCACAAAGTCGGATTGGGCTTGCCAGGTATTCTATCTGAACAAACGTTCAGAGCAAAAACATGGAAAAAAGATATTGGTAATTGACTACAAGCCTTTGAATGCATTCCTGGAAGATGACAATTTTCCTCTTCCAAAGATCAGTACTCAGGTACTATTTTTAAAAGAATCTGTTATCTTTTCCAAGTTTGATTTTAAAACAGGAATTTGGCAATTGGGTATTCACCTAACTGAGTAGTACAAAACTACATTCTGCATTCCCAATGCACAATACCAATGGACTGTTATGTCATTTGGGCTTAAAGTTTTCCCATCACTGTTTCAACGCACCATGACCAAGATCTATGAGCCTATCCTCAACAGTGTAATAATCTACATTAATGACATTATACTGTTCTCAAAGCCCCATGAGAAACATCAGGCCTTACTCCAACAATTCTTGGATCTTACTAAATAGTATGGAATTATGCTTTCGGCCTCTAAAAGCATCATTGGTACTAAAGAAATTGAATTTCTGAGTATGCATTTCAAAGATGGATCATATTAGCCTGGTCCATAGCACAAGAGTTGTTACAATCTCCTGATGACAATCTCACTATGAAACAAATACAACAATTTCTCGGGATTGTTAATTAGATCCGTGAGTTCATACTGCACGTGGCAACTTACACTTCATGCTTATCCAAGTTACTGAAAAAGAGTCCACTACCTTGGTAGTTAGAATAAACAAAAGCTATCCAACATTTGAAGCACATCTGTCAAAATTCTCCACCTTTAAAAATTCCTAGCATGGGACAACAAATTTTACAGACATATGCTAGTGACAATTATTGGTGTTGTGCTCTTAAAAGAAATCAATGGCAATCGTCATTACTGTGGTCATACAAGTGGACAATTTCGAACTTCTGAATGCCACTACCACATCAGTTACAAAGAAATCTTAGTTTTTAAAAGAGGTATTGAAAAGTTTGCCTTCCACCTCACACCTTACAACTTTGTAATTGAAATGGATAACACTTCCTTCCCCAAGATTCTTGATCAACCCAAGAAACATCTTCCCAACAGTCAATTACTTTGCTGGTAGGAATGGTTTTCTCGCTATAAATTCTTCATCCTCCATATCAAAGGTCACCACAATATACTTGTTAATTTTCTTTCTCGACCTACCAAACCAATCTTACTTATTTCATCCTTTCTGCATCATTTTATTCCTCTTTTTTGGTTAATGGAGTTTCCCAAGTTTGCAAGATATAAAAAAGATTTTCTTCCTTTGTTTTTTACTCCTCCAACCATTGTTATAGACCTTGCGGGATCATCTTAACCTTTTGACTCTATCTTTCACAATGCTCAGGATCCTAATGATGATAATTATAGTCCTAATGAAGATGAGTTAAAATTATTTCCTGCATAAACTTCACAGATGTAAGCTCAGCCCCAGTAAACGATAAAAGACTTCTCCAGGTCATTTTGATAATTCAAGCAATCCAGACTCTCCGTCCAATTTGTAATCATGACAATGACCCTATCTGTGAAAATAATATATTGCATGTCATTATGAGACTCGTCTTTTTTAGGAATTTACTTTTGTGTCTTTTGATGAAAGAGAATATTTGTGGTCCACAAATTACTATACAAGATTCTTTCTTATCATCATACTATTTGCTTTAAAAAAGTTGTTTACTTTTTTAAAGTAACTTTATTAAAAGTGTGATGATTGTACTTTAAAGTATCTTTCTTTTTTAAAGTTGTAATGAGTGTGTTTTGAGAGTGATTTACTTTTCTACTATTACTTCGCGCAAGACTCTTCTTTCATTGTTAGCAGACCTTAGTTACAATTTGATATACGTTTGTAATGAATATGAGTTTAACTGTTTTCCATTCTCTCTACGTTCTTCCTCTCTTGAAAGCTTAAGTATTGAGTGATATTACTATTTGTCATTATATAGAGACAAAAATGCTCTATACTCGCCTCTTCTGAGGATCTTGTGTATCAAAAAATCTAAGACAGTTTATGATTGCATCGAACAATTCCGCTGTGAGATTAGAATTTAATAGGAAAAGAGTGTTAGTACTGTTGCAGCTATTATTTCAAAGGAGAAAAGGTGTTGTGAGAGTGTAAAGTTCGTAAAAGGAAAACTGAGAGTTGTGTGCCCGTAAAGATAAGGGCATTGTTGTCTCAGCCATCATACTTGAAACTTATTGATAGTTACAAAGTTCCCATGTTTCACAATAGTCTACCAAACACTGCAGTATCCTACAATCCGACTTTGGTTAATCGATGATCTTCTCAAAGGTATTGTTTGAGTAGTTGGTTGTCATACTTTCCTTGTTTGTCCTTAAAGGTCCCTGATTGCAAAATTGTTCCTAAACTTTGGAACTTACCTTTTCTTCGCAGAAAACTTGTAAAGAGCTGGTTGCTTAGCACCTTAACAAAGGGGCGTTCAGTCGATAAGATAATGTAAACAATATTATTGTAGAGAAAATTCAGAGTTGTAGTGTAGTAGGGACCACATACAGACCAATGGACCACTTTTGAAGAAAGGAAATTTCGAAGTATAAAAGCACTACATATATCCATATAAAAAGAACTGCATACAACGGACATACCATGAGACAGACAAAGACAAAGACAAAGGCAAATACATAACAAGAAACACCACCCGCCACAATACAATATCTCCTCCCCACCAATTTGTGTCGTCATCGGATGCAACAAAGATCGAGATGTCGCGTGATAAGTGGAAAGAAGAGTTGCTACGGTCGCATGACAGTGTAAAGAAGAGCAGCCCGATGATAATGGGGTATGGGTGAGTTCAGATTAAGATGTTTTTAATATATCGATTTATAGGTTAGGTTTACGCTTGGATTGGTCTAAAGTTTAATTATTTTAAATAAAATAATATTATTTTATTTTAGAGAGTTAGACATTGAACAGACTTGAGCTTCGGACAAACTTAAATCTAGGCAAACTCAATTATTAAAAAAGATATTATTTTATAATTTTAATTTTAAAAAAATTAACATACTCGCCGTCTTTACCAGCAGTGGGAGAATCACATAGTGATAAATGAAAGCAAGGGTCGTTGGTGGGAGACTTAAAGTTAAAAATGTGATATGTTAACCAAATGCCATATGAGTGTCTAATTGTGAAGTTAAAAATGCGACATGTTAGCCACGTTAACAAATGACTAATGAAAAACGACAATTTGATCTTAAGTTATAGGGGTTTTGAAAGGTTGGTTCATAAATTAAAAATTTTAAAAAGTTAAATATTAAATTAAAAAATTAAAAAAACTACTTTAAAATTTGCTATTCACTAAAATGACAATGCATCACTTTCAAGTTCTAAAATTAGTATTTAGAGATAAAAATAGGTCTATCCATATACTCAGATTGAGGTGTTTTTAATTGGATATAAACTTGAGTTGTCTAAGTTCAAGCCGATTCGAGACCCAACTTTTTAAAATAAAACAGCATCGTTTTATTTAAAAAAGTTAAATCTCAGGTCAATTTAGGCCTGAATAATTCAAATCTAGACCCAATTAAAAAAAGTTGTATTCTAAAAAAATTGACAGGCCAATATGTACTAATATTAACCACAACTCGGACTCACAATTAACAACTAAAAATCAAATTAAGACTGTACTAAAATTTGAAAATTTTCAGCGACTTTAAGTAAAATAGTTACCTTTTAAATATGTATGAAATAAAAATTGGGGCATAAGAACTATTTAACAATTGAGAAATTCAATTTAAAGTATAATACGAAGTTCAAAGTCTTCAAAGTTCAAACTCTAAAAGCTCGAACATTTAGCCCTGAGGAATCACTCAAACCAAAGGACATTTGGTCCAATGGTATGATTCTCGCCTTTACTTAAAAGCAACCAAAAGAATTTGTGCTTAGTGCTTACACTTTAAATGACACGTTGTAACCATGCCACTTTACTTTTGGTCCAGGGCAAGCCAAGTATTTGTTCTTGAAAGGGAAAGCAAGAAGAGAGAGTTCGATAACTTTTGACTTTCGGTTTTAAAATGGTCAAAAAGTTACATATTGACTTCCAACTTTTCATAAAATCTTACATAAACAAGACCCGATTCCTCAACTCTTACTTTTAATATTTTACTTTTAATTAGACAAAACTTATTAACAATTCTTTATTTAAAAATATTAAAAAATAAATGATACAAGTAAATTTCATTTTATATTCTATTAATAATTAAACTGCTTATTTTATAGTTAATAAAATTTATTTATCATCTTTACATTTTAATACCAACATTTAAAACTATAATAATACTTGATATGTGATTTTAGTTAATTATTAACACTATATTACATTTTATAATTATATTAATATAACAATAAATTAAGATTTTTTATGCCACAAAAATAACAAATAATATTATATATTTCTATAAATAATTAGTAATTGCAAATAATTATTACTTTATTAATTTATCATGTTTATATATCATTAATTATATTAAATAGTATAATAATTTTAATATGTAATATTAGTTAATTTTATTCATAACTAATTTATTATTTAGAAATTTTAAATATATCCGTTAGTTTCATATTATAATAAGTTATGTTATTTCACTAAATTTTTTATTTATTATCTTACAATACTAATAAGTAATATGTGTTCATTCCTTTTTTTTTTATAATTCTTATGTTTTTAAAAAATTACTCTTAAGTAATAATTATTGATTAACTTATCTAATATATTTTGTGACAAAGCTTATTCATTTTTTCTGATTGTTATTTTATCGGTGTGTAAGACTCAATATTCATATTGATTAATATTTCTTGTACATCAATCCTTTTGACTCAATGCTAATACTGAGTAATTTCTTTTGTCTCGTGAATTTGTTGGATGAAGTGTTATTATTGAGTAATTATTATTGCTAACAAATTATTTAGAAATTATTTTTTACAATTTCGTCTATAAACAATAAAAAATCAATGAAGTTATTAATTTTTTTAAATAAAAATTATAATATAAAATGAGAAATTAATCATTTCATTTACATATATTATTACTCAATAAATAAAAATTAACGAAATATATTATTAGCATTATTTATTTATTAGCAATTTAAAATTATTATAATGCAATGAAAATAATTTATTTTATCACTAACAAAACCTAGTCAAATTGATTTGCGCTCTTTCATCGACACTCCGTTCATACTACCATTTCTCCATTATTGAGAAGTTTTAGAGATAATACAGTAAAGTTTATTTTCAGCAAGTCTAGAGAAAAGAACTCAGAATCACCCAAACTTTTTTTTGATCTAATATTGATAATTACTCCAACGTTTTTCTCATGAAGAAGGCATGAGTTGTCCTCCAATCCATTGTGTTTACCTAGATAGACGTGAAATGTATGTCAGTCATGTCAATGGACGTTTTATTTGAGATGTAGATCCATCTATGTGCACTTTAGGCTGTGAATGTTAGATAGATGAAGATTCAAATAATGAAGACAAAGATTATGTCCCACGATGGAAAGAAGATCCTAACAGAAAGTCCAAGAAAAAATCCAGGTGCTAACCTCAAATGAGGATCCAACCTAAACATGAAGAACATGATTGCTTAAGACCTTATATTGTTCTTAAACATCCCAAGCTTAAACCAAAGAATCTCTCTAAACTATTGAAAGCGGTTAGAAAGGAGCACTGAATCCATCCAAAATACTTTGTGCCGATAATTTCTCCAATTCCTAAGGAGATCTCAAAACCATTATCATGTATGATGATAAGATCACATGAGAGAGATTTTTTGCCTTTAGAAGCTCAGATTAATAAGAAAACTAAGGTATCAATAAGGCCATACTCAAGATCAATTTGTATCAATCCATATAACAATTATGTACCTATTTCTATAACATAAAAAGTGTTAAATTTGCAGGCATAAAATGTTGTAGCACAAAACAAATTCCTTCACCAAATTAATTCAAAGTTTCATGGTTTGTTTAACAAAAACAGGGGTTTAATTCAAAGGTTAATGATGAATCTCAAAAGCTACTCAATCAACCTGCATGACTTGATTCTAACTTGAGAAGATATATTGATCAGCATTATTAGGGACCGAACTTTTAAAACAAGGAAAGAGGACTACAAAAAGTTCAAGTAGAGCTCAAAAAATTGAGACAAACATGGCTAAAGAGCAATCCTGAGCTATATATAAAATGTTTCCTTCGATATTTCTACTTATACGACCTACTTATAGCACCCCATCATATCCTGAAGCCACTGACAATAGGAAAGTCTTTAAAATGTTTTATTCATTGTTTAGATAAACCCTTTCAAAATTATCAAAACCTTTCAAGCTAACCGACAACAAAAGACATTTCGTCAACTTTTAAACCTTTATAAATCAAAACACCACCAACTTCTCCACCAAAAGAAAGACCTTCCTCAAATATGGAAACAATAAAAGAACCTATGAACATACAAGAATTTATAGCTACCCTTAAACTAGTCCCAGATAGCTCTAAAAGCTAAAATGAGAGCCAAGATTCTAATTCTTTTACAAAAAGCTTCGAAAACTCTGAACAACTTGCATATCTCACTCAAATCTTGCAACTGATAATAGTTATTCCACACTTTTCTCAACTACACACATAATTTGAACTAGAGGTTAAAGATGCTAAGTCTATGACTGAACTAGTCAAACCACAACTAACCCCCTACTTATAAACCTACTTCAAGGCCATAGTTTAGTTTCGATGATATCCCACCAGCAAAATGGATAGACTGACTATATGAATTTCAGTGCATGGATAGGTCTTCAAATAACAAGACCAAACATTACTTTTAAAGAAACCTTGACATAATTTGTCTTCAGAATGACAAGAACTTTAAGAGAATGGTTCCAAATCCTTGGTGAATACATATGCATGCAAGTCCTATAACTATTAGAAGTCAATTCCTTGTTGGGAATGATCACTATTAGAAGTCAATTCCTTGTTGGGAATGATCCACAAAGAATTTATCAGAGATTTATAACTCATTGATCGACAAAACAGATATGAGTACTTTGAAATGAAGTATTCCTTTATGAACAGAAAAAATTTGTAAAAGCATTTTCAAAGAATGTTTGAAAAATATTATATGCTTCATGGCTTTAATGATGTTATTCTTCGATACATAATCATTGTCTCTCTTCTTGATGAGTTATAGCCATAATTACAAATAACCATCAATTCTTTTTATAGAGACATGTTTGAAATCTCTCTCGGAGAAATATACCAATTAACTTTGGTGACGTTAAAAAAATTATGTGAACAAAATAATTTTTTTAAAGATGTGCTTAAGGCGGGCCTAAACTTAAACAAGTGTGCAAAAAACCTTACTTAAATATCAAATGCCAGGATAGTGAGAAATGTAAATGCAAAAAAAAAAGGAGAAACATTTTAGAAGAAAGTCATTCTAGGTTCAATCACGTCCTTCTAATAAAAAAAGAAAAAAAGAAAATATTTTTTAATCGAAGAACTTCTGAAAATAGAAAATCAGACAGAACTTATCTTTGTGAACAACTAGGTCATTTTATAAAAAGGTGCCCTAAAATGATAAAAACGAATATGCAGATCTTATAGTCTATTGAGCCTATGATGCTCATAAAAGATGATAAGGACATCAAGTCTCTTTTTGAAGAACAATTCAGTGGAGATGAATAGACACTGTTTTCACTACCTAATTATGACTCTATTGATGATGAAGTCTCTTCTCTTGATGCAGAAGATGAAGAACCAGTGTACATGATGAAGCAGTCTTGATCGAAGGTAAAACCCTGGAAGCTAGTAGTAACACAACCATATGTCAAACTCCAAATGCTTCTAATAAAGTAACATAGACTAATCCTATATACTGATTACATGGATACAAGCTCATGTAAGAGTGTTATGAAGCCACATATTCTTCCTACAGAAGAATGACAACCTTATAAAGAATACTTTACTGCAACTGATGGCAAATCCTTCAAGATCGATATTATCATAAAAAGAAAGGTTTGGATACAGTTATTCCCAAGTTGTATAGTTTAAGAAAAATATAAGGAAGCAATCTTCATAGTACTGACATACTTATTAGGATGGATGCTTATTGCCAAGTAGAGAAGTTACAAATCTTGTCGAAAGGAATTTATTATAAACAAGATTTTCGTGCGAACACTAAAGACCGCAACATCTTTGAGCCAAAATAGTTTCTTATTGGATATAAAGATATCATGGATCAACTCTTATATTATTGCCTAGAAAGTTATGATCAATTTGATTATCCACACCCGTTATGTTAGAATTAAGAATTCTATGTTCAACAGTGATTAAAAAAGAACGAGGACATTAATCCTATAAAGGCAACTCATTTGGTAATGAATCCATATAACTTAAAAATGGCACAACAGGATAATGTTATACTTTTAAAACAAGGAATGATTGAGCCAACAAAATCATATTGATATGTCAAGCCTTCTATACAAGGCAAAAAACATAAAAGAGTAGAGGAAAAAAAAAGGTTAGTCATTGATTATAAGCCCCAAAATAATTTTGTTTAGATGACATCTTTCCTCTGTTTAAGATAAATACGAAGGTGTTAATTTTGAAAGAAGCCAAAATATTTTCAAATTTTGATTTAAAATCAAGATTTTGGTAATTTGGCATAGACCCAAAAGATTGACATAAGACAACATTTTGCATTCCTAATGCTCAATACCAGTGGACAATCATATCATTTGGGCTTAAATTGCCCCGTCACTATTTCAAAATGCCATGACAAAGATTTATGACGACATTCTATCAAGTGCTTTAATTTACGTTGATGATATGCCGCTTTACTCTCATACCTAGCAAGAGCGTCAAGCCTATTACAATAGTTTTTGGACTTTATAAAGAAGTATGAGATCATGCTCTAGGCCCAAAAAATCAAATCGGATTAACCTATATAGAATTTCTTGGAATGGAGATTTATGATGATTTTTACCCACATATCGCTTGTGAATTACTTAACTTTCCAGACACCAACCTTACAATTAAAGAAATCCAACAGTTTTTAAGGATTATGAATTATGTCAGGGACTTCGTCCTTTATATGTTAGAACATGCCAACCATCTGTCAAAGCTACTGAAGAAAAATCAACTACCATAAGGCCTTGATTAGACAAATGTAGTGAAACAATTAAAGTAAATTACTCAGAATCTACCTCCATTAAAGATTCCTTATAAAGGAAAAAGAATCTGGCAGACTGATTGCAAGTGAAGATTTCTAAGGAGTGGTATTAATTGAAGAAGTAGAAGGAAATGGGCTTTAGAAGACTTGCTAACGAATAATTCAAAGCACTATCATACAATCTATAAAGAGATTTTGGAAGTAAAAAGAGGTATAGAAAACTTTAATTCCCACCTCAAACCTTATCTATGTATAATAGAATAGACAACACGTCCTTCCTAAAGATACTAGATTCCAACAAAAGACTTTTGTTAGAAATTCAATTGCTTTGCTGGAAAGATTGGTTCTCCTGCTATAAATTAAAAGTTAAACACATAAAAGGTCATTAGAACATCTTAGCCAATTTCCTCTATTGGCCTCAAAAGCATATCAGCCTCATCACTCCTTTTAGAACTATTCCTCTTATCCTTTCGATGGCAGACCTACTTAGCCACCAAAACAAAGAAGTTATTTCCTATTATTGGAAGAACTCCCATTACCATTAATGAAATAGCTTCTCTTACTAGATGAACTTTTCTATTACCTTCACCTCTTTCACAACTAATCAAGTTTACATTGTTTAACATCCAAACATTATATCTTACTTTGTTTTTCATTAATTGCTCGCTCTTAGAGAATGCATTATGTTACTTATGGGTGCTCTCTGCCCTTTCCGGCTACATTATATCTCTTCCTGTTTACGGATCTATCAGCATTTATGTGATTAAGAAAGTGAAGGTTTCCTTTTATGGACTTTCCTTGAGTGGTATTAACGGCTGATGAGATGGAGGACTTAACATTCTCCCAAATCATTGAGGATCTCAGGTTATAACAGACTCCATTAGAGAAGCAAGCAACTCAATGCTTCTTTGTCCTTCATCGACCTTATATCACATCAAGTTATAGATACATCTACTCTAAAAAGCAAGTATATTTCTGGCACACCTTAGTTTAATGGCCAAGGTACAAAGAAAATGTCCTTAAGAGCCTTAGGGACTTTCTTAAGTACCTAAATAATTTTCCCAGATATGCTACTTTAAATATCTCTACATCTATTGGATCTTGCCTAGTCATTCTTTAGGAGAACCTCAAATTTTTAAGTTTGAGATTCTGGACAGCCCTATAAACTTGGGCCTAGACACTGCTTAACCATTTTAGTCCTAAGCCTTTATATTCTAAGATGACCAAAACCCAGACAATGATGTCCTCATCATTGATGAAGAAGTGTTGGATAAATTTTTGCAAAAATTAAATACAAAACAAGTGAGACCTAACAAAAGAAGGATAAGAAACAATGTTGATAGTGGTAACACCATTGGAGGCACTTCTCCATCAAAATAGCAATCATGGTAGGAATATATAAGAAAGGATGAGATGAATCTTTTCACTATTGTACCTGTAGGTCCTCACATTTAAAATTATTCATCATTATGTGTCTTTTATAATATGACTTCGTTCTTATCTATTTAGTGCTGATGTGAAAATTTTCTTATCTAAAATATTTAATGTGACATTATTCTTATATATAATAGTTAATTTGACACTGTTCTTATCCATTTAGAGGTTGATGTGATGTTGTTCTTATCTAATTAAGGGGTGATGTGACCTTCTTCTTATCTAGAGATATTTGTCTTTTATAAAATCCTTTGCCTATAAAAGTAAGAGATCTTTGTTATACGGAGATACAAGCACATGATTTTGTTTGAATTTTAAGTTATATATGAAAGATTGGTCAGCTTAGATTCCTAAAAGACAGACCTTAAGAGTTTATATCTGTTAAAAGATTAAG
This sequence comes from Erythroxylum echinodendron, assembly GCA_027575705.1. Lineage (NCBI taxonomy): Eukaryota > Viridiplantae > Streptophyta > Magnoliopsida > Malpighiales > Erythroxylaceae > Erythroxylum > Erythroxylum echinodendron. Next base: position 30,136,902 of record JANZXR010000003.1, read on the forward strand.
GGCTTATATCTCGGTTAGCATATATGGGATCTTAGCTACATTCTTCTTGTCAATCTTTGAGCTTTGATAGAGATCTGCTCCATCATACTGTGACTAGTTTCTTGTTATCCCCATAGCTACCATTTTCTTCAAGTATGATCTCAAAGTAGGATTTTGACAACTTGGAATTAACTTTCAGGATAGATTGAAGACAACCTTTTACATCTTGAACGCACAATACCAATAGACTGTTATGTCATTCGAACTCAAGGTTGCCCCTTCACTGTTTCAACAGGCTATGACAAAGATTTATGGGTCCATTCTCTACAGTAATTTGGTCTACATTGATGACATCTTGTTGTATTTTAAAACCCATAAAGAACATCAAGCTTTACTCTAATCCTTCTTGGATCTCACGAAGCAACATAGAATTATAATCTAAAAAAAAAAGAGCCATATCGGGACGACCTAAATAGAATTTTTGGGTATGCATTTTCACAATAGATTTTATCAGCCTGGTCCATATATTACCAGTAAACTACTGCATTTTCCTGATGACAACTTTATAACCAAACAGATACAACAATTTTTTGAAATTGTCAACTACATCAGATATTTCATCCCTCACGTGGCTGATTATATATCATACTTGTCAAAGTTGCTGAAAAAGAATCAGTGATAATGATGAACTTTATAATCAGCAAAAAAGGAAGAAGAACAACAAACAAAGACAACAACCAAGAGGTTTCCATCATTGTCAACCTTCTCCATTTCCTTATCCTTCTGATGATCAAGATCTAGATTCTGAACCTTGGATTAAGATTCCAAGACCAAGACCCAGAAGTATTCGTGAAATGCTCAAAGCTATTGATAAGGAACAATTGATCTATCCAGAGTTAATCTCCAAACATCCTCAGCTGATTATTCCTTTTATTCCAGTTGTTCCTACTCCAACCATTCCATGCGTGATGGTTAATCCTTAAAAGGAAGATTTTCCTCCCCTGGAGAGACATGGAAATAACCAACAACAGGTTATCTCTAACCTATACATTCGTGCTTCTAGCATGAGTGCTTATGGAACAATGCTTTCAAATCCTATTGATGAAACTCTTAACTGGTAAACTGATAATGCTTTGGCCTAAAACAAAGTCCTTCAACGTATTGATTCCAAACTTGATGATTTGACTCAACAATCACAGGCTACTCACCAACGAGTTCATACAGTCTCTACAAACCTCTTTTTTCCTAGTTTCTGTTCAATCCTTTTATTGACATAAAAGCCCTGACAAGCCCAATCAGATTTAGTAGGCTTAATTAGTCCTTGCTGAAGAAAGATAATACATTCTTCTTATACTAGTTTAAGACCATTAAGGGTCATATCTGGATGAGCCGCCTTAGTAGGATTAATGTCTTCATTCTTCTTGAAAGGAAGATGGATGAAGAAATGAGGATTCTTCCATAGAGGATTGGAATGAGAGAATTGTGCATAAGTTTCAGGACAATGTTCCGAAAACTGATCTCTCAAGCCATAACGGGTTGGTGGTACTTGAGTAAGCTCAAACACATTCTTGATGTCGGTAAGAACTAAAATTAGCGCAACATTTGATTCTTATGGGTAAAATCTGTAGTGGAGATGCCCGGTAATAGATATCGATTCCAATAAGAATATATGGGACATGTAGATTATTGCCAAGAACTTTGGTCCATATCACATAGTCAGGGAAGAAACGAATTCTTCGCGAGCTACCCCTGGTTAGAGGCCTCAGGGAATACCAAATCTCGTGCTTAGGAACAGATCATCTATTAGATATTGGGAAAAACAAAGCAAGATCGGAGTGTAAATCCCAGGTATACTCGCTGAGACACACTAGCACCAAATCTCAAGGCTTGCCTCTTAGGAATCTTACACTTCCAATTTTTCCCCGTTTTAATGACCTCAAATAGGATCATGATCTAAGACTTTCTGATACACAGGATCCTCATAGAGAGATAAGTGTAAAGCATACTTGTCATTTTATATGACAAAAACTACATTATTCAAGAATCAAGCTTTAATGAGAGAGAAGCTTGGAAAGAAGCCATAGGATGAAAAACATACAAACTTCTATTCATTCAACCTCAGTCTAAGGTCTCAATCCATCTGATTCCACATAGACAATGGAAGCCTTAGCAAAAGTCAAAGGACCTATAGAGCTCATTCTAACACTGACAACTTAAGTGACGGAGCTTCTCCTTCCAATCTCCAATCGTGACAAGAACCGATTCAACATGACTAATAACTAGGATTCCATTTCTCATTGTGAGACCCTTATATTAGTTGTCTTTTCTAATATGTCATTATCTTGTAAAAGAATCTTTGGGTCTGAATTATCCTTTTACCCTTCTTTAAAGATTCTTCCTTATCTCTTACAAATATTTGGCACCCATGTGCTTCCCAATTATTCTCTTTTTTACTATTTACTTTTTAAAAGTTTTGTGCATGATTGTACCTAAGGAATCTTTTCTTTAAAGTTGTTTGTTTTTATTCTCTTTCATTGTAATCAGACTAGGACTGGCCCAACTTGATGCAACTTTTCGACACTATGTTGATACTCAATATTTTGGGCCTGATTTTATCACCAAAGAGCAAGAACTTAGAAAGGTGAAAGAGATTCTTCAACGAACGGAAGCTGACATGCAGAAAGAACAGTGTAAGACTATTTATGGAGCCCATCTTACATTCTTTCCAATTAACCAAGTGATCTTTCCTTCATTAACATATCCTATCCTACCAATCTATTCTCTACCCACATATCCTGAAACTACTGATTATGAAAAGGTATTCAAGTTTAATTATTCTTTGATTAGACAATATATCCATCCTACCACCACTACGCCCAAATCGACCAAATTAAAACCTAAACTTGAAAAGTCTTTTGAACTTTCACCTTCATATACTAAATCTGCTGATCCATAGACTAAACCAGCTGGTCGATGAAATAAACCCTTACAGATCCACACTCCACCTTCTTCTCCACCAAAACCACAACCTTCTCACAACCTTCTTAATCTACTGCTAACATATAAATTACATAAATTACGCAAATTATTAAAAATAAGAAAAAATCAAAACTAAATAACAAAAACTAAAAAAAATTCAATCAAGTTGTTCTACTGAATTTTAAAAAAGAAATCTAAAAACTAACCTCAACAAGAATCAATCTTCATTTTAGAAGGTAACCAAGCCTTTTATGTTTCAAATTTATAATAAAAATATATTTTAATAATTGACATAAAATATTAAATTCCAAAGTTGATACAATCAAACTAGTAGCCAACAGATGTAAATTCTTCTCGTGACATTTAGTAGTCCAATTGAAACCTTCTTAGCACCTTCTTTGCATTACATTTCCGTCGTACTAAAGTAATTAATGGCATCATTAGAACCTAATAATCTTGTATAAATTACATTAAACCGTGTTAAAATTAATCAAGCATGCTATATAGCAGTCGGAACCTTCTTAGCAAAGTAATTAATGGCATCAATTACCATTAATGAGTTACCCTATTTCTTCTATTTTTTATTAAAAATTTGGACCAATATTTTTAAATTAATTAGACAAGATATTTAAAAGTTTAAATTCAATTTATATTAGATCTTAGTATAATTAGTGTATAATAAAGATTAAAAATTGAAAATTTTAAAATAAAATCAAAAAAGAAATTATCTTTATATGTAGAGTTTAATGGAAAAAAGATATTATCAAATAAAAATTAACTAATTTATTTTAATTTATGAAAAATTATAATTTTGAGAAATTAGTAATCAATTAATAAATAAATCCATTTTAAATAAAAATTATTAAAATAATTTAAATCCATGATTTAAACAGTTTAATATTCAATTGATTTTTTTAATTATTATTTTGAATTTTGAAATAAAAATTAAAAGAAGATATGACGCGGACGAAGTGACGCTTAGTCAGCACCATACCTTCCCGGTCCGTCACATCGTAATTTCCGCGGACTTTCCCCCTCATTTCTGCGGACTTTCTCTCTCCCTCTCTCTCTCTCTCTTTGTGTGAACTATGCGTAACAAATAGGTCACTTTAAAGAGGTGTCCTGTTATTCTTCTTATAAAATCACCCATTTTGCTTACAACTTTTTGTGTTTGTTTGGTTCCGATGGAGAGAGGAAGAGGCCGGAGAGGAAGGGGCAGTTACGGTGGTCGGCAACGGTGGAGGCCGGCAACTGAAGTTGGTGGGAGACACACTGGTGAGACGAGCAATGTGTCCGGAAATGTTCCTAGAGAACCGGTCAGGAGCCGTGTTATGTCTGCTCCTGCATCTGCATCTTCATCTTCATCTGCATCTGCATCTGAACCTGCTGTTGATGGTATGCATTTAGTTTTCTATTTGTTGTGTTACTGTTTCTTATTGTGTGATTGATGCGGTTTTGCCTTCTCTGTTTTATGTTCGGTAGAACCTGTCAGGGTTGGTATGCAGTCGCTGCAAATATCAGGGAGTTCACTTTCAAATGATTTGGTTCCGGTTAAAAGGCCAGATAAAGGCGGCAAAGTTGCTGTCCGTACTGCAAACCTTCGTGTAAATCATTTTCTGGTGAAGTTCAACCCGGGGAGTGTTATAAGACACTATGATATTGATGTGAAACAAGAAATGGTTTCAAGGAGCGGTCGTGCCGGGAAAATTTCCAAGGCCAAGCTTGCAATGATCAGAGATCAGTTGTTCGCTGATCAATCATCAAGATTTCCTCCTGTATCGACAACTGCGTACGATGGAGAGAAGAGTATTTTTAGCGCCGTTGAACTGCCAACTGGGAAATTCACGGTCGACTTCACGGAGAATGATGACAGGGGAACTTGTAGGTATTTAGTTGTTGTGAAGCTTGTGAATGTGCTTGAGCTTAGGAAGTTGAAGGAATACTTGAGTAGAAGTCTTTTTGTGATGCCCCGTGAGGTTATGCAAGGTATGGATGTTGTGATGAAGGAAAATGCAGCTAGGAATATGATTTCTGTTGGCCGTACCTTCCATAGATCTCAAATGAATCGTGAAGATGAACTGGGGCTTGGCATTATAGCGTCTAGAGGGTTTCAACATAGTCTTAAACCCACGTTTCAGGGTTTAGCTTTATGTCTGGACTACTCTATTCTTCCATTTCGTAAGCCATTACCGGTCTTAGAATTTCTGAGGGAGCACATTGCTTACTTTGATGTAAACAATTTCGGGAATTTTAGAAGAAATGTTGAGGATGCATTGAAGGGTCTTAAAGTTACAGTGACACACCGTGTTACAAAACAAAGGTGTGTCATTTCTGGGTTGACAAAGAAAAATACTCGCCATCTTACATTTCCTTTGTTGGATTCAGATGGCAAGTCTTCGTCGCAGGAAGTTTGGGTGGTTAATTATTTTCGGGAGAAATATGGGAGAGATATAAGATTCAAAGATATTCCATGCTTGGATTTGAGTAAAGGCAACAAGATGAACTATGTACCAATGGAATTCTGTGTCCTGATTGAAGGGCAGATATATCCAAAAGAGTATTTGGATCGAAATGCATCTCGGAAATTGAAGGATATGTCACTAGCAGCTCCAATGGTGAGACAGGAAACCATATGCAATATTATACGTTCTAGAGGTGGACCCTATCGGTAAGTGTACTAATTGCTTGGTAGTTAATTTGGCAAATAAAATTCAGTTGCTTCATGCTTCGATGTGTAGTTTGCTGTCATATGATAAAAATATCGGCATGCATCCATGTTCACTTTGTCTCTGTCCATTTGATATTTTGCCGCATTTTTTACCATCACATTCCAACAATCAAGTAGTTACCCTTCCAAGGTTTCTGGTCAAAAGTGAGTGTAGATGCTGAACCATCCCTGTGCTCCAGATGCATGTTTTAGTTCTGGCTGTTATTATCCTTTTGATGCTTAAATCTGTTTCCTCAAACTTATACTGCAGTGTCATTACACAATCTTGGACTCAGTACTTTTTCTGGTAGGCATTTCTATGTTATGTAATATTATATTTAAGGGTCAAGATATGGCACTCTCCATGTTGCACAAGATTTAGCATTGGTTTGATGATTATTAGCAAATGATTATTATCATTACTGCTTTTGATTGAGATGATTTTACAAGTTTCTCTTTCCATGTATTTCATGTGTGCTCAAATGGGAAAACAGTATGAACACTGAGGTAGTACAAGCTAGATAACATAATTGAATTATTCAAAAGGATTCTTTGGATCGGATAAATCATTAGACAAGATATCTTATTTAGGTAAGTTCCAGCAATGTTGAGTTATGATTTATATGAATGTGTTTTGTTCTTCTATCGTTGTTTCTTTCCTTGTTTAAATCTTGTGCTGCATCAGTTCTTTACATCCTTCTCAGAGTATTGTGCTTTCTGAATTGATAGTTTGAGCTCATAGCTTTTAATGGCTTGGCATTGGCAGTTCTGATGTTATCCAAAATTTTGATATGGAAGTTGACTTGGATATGACATCCGTGGTAGGACGTGTGATTGGACCACCTCAGCTAAAGTTAAGTGGTTATAATGGCGCACCAATAAATGTGGCTGTTGACAATGTGAAGTGTCACTGGAATCTTGTTGGAAAATCAGTTGTGGAAGGGAGAGCAATTGAGCGGTGGGCTGTACTTGACTTGAACTCTTACGATAAACGATGGAATTGTGGATTTCTCATTGAAAGTCTTATTAGAAAGTGTGAAAAATTGCGGATCCCTATGACGGATCCCCTCTTTTATGAAGGCAGGTGCATGAATGTATTGTCGAGTATTGGCATGCTCGAAGCGCTACTTCTAAGTCTCCGTGACCGGGCTTTCAAGATTTGCAAGGGCAAGTTACAAATTCTTCTTTGTGTTATGTCCGGTAAACATCCTGGTTATAAGTATCTCAAGTGGATTTCTGAAACCAAAGTTGGCATGGTGACTCAATGCTGTTTGTCAACAAGCAAGTTTAATGACCAATATCTAACCAATCTCGCCCTCAAGATTAATGCTAAGCTTGGAGGCAGTAATGTGGAGCTTATTGACCGACTTCCCTATTTTAATGGTGAAGACCATGTTATGTTTGTTGGGGCTGATGTTAACCATCCTGCTGCTGGGAACAAGACGAGTCCATCTATTGTTGCCGTTGTTGCTACCATGAATTGGCCAGCTGCAAATTGTTATGCTGCTCGAGTTCGTCCTCAATATCACCGAAAAGAGAAGATTGAGAATTTTGGGGATATATGTTTGGATCTTGTTGATACCTATACCCGCCTCAATAAAGTCAAACCTGGGAAAATTATGGTATTCCGGGATGGGGTGAGTGAGGGCCAATTTGACATGGTTCTGAATGTGGAGTTAAAAGACCTCAAGAGGGCATTTCAATCAATCAATTATACACCAACGGTCACTGTAATTGTAGCCCAGAAGCGTCACCAGACACGTCTTTTTCGTGACGAAGGACGTTCTGTTGTGAATGTGTCTCCTGGCACAGTTGTGGATACCAAAATTGTGCATCCTTTTGAGTTTGACTTCTACCTTTGCAGCCACTATGGAAGCCTTGGAACCAGCAAGCCCACACACTATCAAGTCCTATGGGACGAGCATGGTTTCACCTCTGACCAGTTGGAGAAGCTCATATACAACATGTGCTTCACATTTGCCCGGTGTACTAAGCCTGTGTCACTAATTCCACCAGTGTATTATGCTGACCTTGCTGCTTATAGGGGAAGGCTCTACTATGAGGCAGTAGAGGGTCAGGCTCCATCTTCAGCGTCTTCATCTTCTTCAACTCTGTCATCAGCAGTTTCCTTAGACGACCAGTTTTTTAAGCTGCATGCTGACTTGGAGAACAGTATGTTTTTTGTCTGAACCCATGAGAATTGAGACCAACTACATCTGTTTTTGAGATGCTTCTACGCAGCTTTGATCGTCTTCTCTCCATGGTGGAGAATTGAGTTTGTGTGTGAATCTAATGGGTTAGTTAACTTATGTTAATGTCGGGCTGATTTAGTATGCTACTACAACTACAAGAAGACTATATTATGGCCTTTAGTTTTGTTAATTATCTTATGGGAATAAATGAATTCTTATTACCTTTGTAATGAATGCTCATGCAAACATATCTTGTATTATAATTTGCAGCTTCTAATGATGGTTTGCTTTGAAATTCTGAGTCCAGTATATGTCGTACTGGAGTGAGTCAAAATTAAATTTTCTGTTTTTTTAGTAGGTGGGCAAAATGCACGGACGGAGAGAAAAAGAGAGAGAAGAGAGGGATTTGATATAACAGTAAGGACGTCAGATCTTGAGAATCTGAAAACTTTTGGACAACTCAGCGGCATTATTCATTAATGCTTTCATGTAAAAACATATTGGTATGGAACTGTGGTCCTTTCCATTCCAATGTTAGATTCTTCCTGAAAATTTGAATTGCTCCAAGTTCTAAAATTCGTGACACCAGTTGTAAAGTCAGATGCAGTAGGGAGGTGGGAGGAGGCCTTTGGCATTATCCTGTCTGGTTTGAATAGACAAGTCCTGACTAAATGACACATCGGTCACAATCTATTGTACTGTCCTTGCCTATTTTCAACTAAACAACTAGTTGGATCAAAAAGACATTCAAGAACAACATGAACCATATACATTATGTAAAGGAGAAGGTGGCAGGAGAACAAACTCAAGTTCTGATACTGACTGATTCCTACAACCCATTTGATAACTTTCTAAAGTTGGAGCTCAGATCAAGGACGATTCCGAAGAGGATCTATTACTTCTCTATCCAACGTCGAAAGCAATGTGAAACATTCTGTAAATGCTCATTGGAAAAGGAGTTAGATAAGTACATAGCAAAGTAATTGTATGGCATTGTGTTTTTGACTTAAGAAAGACGAGTTTTTTACCTGAGTTAGATAAGTACATAGCAAAGTAATTGTATGGCATTGTGTTTTTGACTTAAGAAAGACGAGTTTTTTACCTGAACTCTTATGCAAATGCTGTTGCATAAAAGGAGAAAGCACCCTTTGTTTACTTCTGTCATGTTCTAAGGTTTCTGGCGTTGACACAATATTTTCACCTCTTTCAGAAAATAAAACTCTGCTCATCCAGGCTACTGTTACTAGGCTTGCTTGCGCTATATTTGGACTGCCATTGGCTATAGAATTTGAAAGAGCAGACAAGAATCTATTCCCACCACAGTTCAGCAGTGCAACTGCTAGTTTTCTTTGCCACTCTTTGGTTGCTTTTTCCTCTTCGTTCTGGTTTATATCATGCAAATGACCAAAGGAATCATATTACCATATCTGTCAGAATTGACTTTTTTTTCCTTTGCTGATACGAAATGGTACTAGAGCTTTTTACCATATTTCCTTCCAACATTTCGTGGAAAGCAGTGTGTTGTAAGAGCCATTCTTCTGCATTTGACCCTCCTGCGCTCGGACAACAGCCTCCCAACATCAAGAGCGCTTTTGCAGTTTGTTCCTGAACCTCTGAGTTGCATGCTTTGTGATCTAAAGCTGCTATAATTTCTTCCACTGCTTCTTCCCTGTACATACTAGACCTGAAAGCGTCTCCCTGCAATATTACTGCCAGTTATCGTTCCAGGATTCTCAGCCAAAAAATTGAAAGCGACTTACTTTGATTTCCTATAAGATACAAGAAATTCATGTGATAGAATCTAGAAATTTAAGACTGCCAAATTTGGATCCTCAGAAGCAAAAGCATGTAACTGTAAACAGACTAACCAGGAGATCTAGCTGTAACAAGATTGCCGCGACCAATGGGCGTTCTTCTGGTGAAGCGTTTTGTAAGTAGACTACAAAAATGTGCATAGTGCTCAAGCCACCCCATCCAGTATTAAGTTCTCTTAGGAATTCTGTTGTTCGTGTTCTTCCATGGAACATGTCTTAGATTTATCAGCATCACACTAATCACCAGATAAGATGACGATTAATGTAGATTAACAGTAAACTAAAAGCTTAAATACCTTGTGATGCATAAGAGCTCTGCAAGTAAAGACAGTGCATATCCACGAGACTTCTTCTGGATCCAAAGAACAATGAGCTCGAGGAGGTGATGCTTATTCAAGTTGTCAGCTAAGTAATTTCTGCTGCTCTCTTCAGCTTGGATACAGCAACACATAAGCATAGCAATTTTATTTCTCTCACAGGGATTACCTACATCAAAATTCCTTGACAGCAAGCTTAAGCCCCCTAGAAAAACAAGTTGACTAGCATTCTCTAAATTCCTATCTTCATCAAAACCTGTTAGAAGTCGATCCAGGAAGTACATTGCTGCCTTTTGAGGAGTACATCTGACCGTAAACAGGGTCTGCAACCAATCTCCAAACTCTAAAATGCGAAGAACCAGTGGTATCCATTCAGAAGATATCATCTGTTTTGCCTGTGGCTTCAATAGGTAAAGCAGAATGGCAGCTTTAAGAAATAAACTACTAGTTTTTAGAAGTCTTATAAAGGCTTCAAGCTGTGGATCTGCGTGGAGTACAATCAGCCTACATGCATCAATCTTTGAGACGAGCTCTGCTAGAATGCATAATGATAACTCTAAGATTTCATCATCCTTAGAGGCAACCAAAACCTTGACTATTCCACTAATAACAGGTGCCTTTGATAAAGCTCCTTCAGTTAGAGATTCACTGGGGGAGTCCAACCAAACTTTGGCAATTACATTCACTGCAATTTCACATTTGGTCAGGCTCTCCGATGAGCAGATTGTACTTATGGCTCTACTTAGATCACTTATAGGAGGATTGTCGTTCTCTTTATTATTGGTTAAGCCATTCCTGACGATGTGATTGCTGTTTATCAAACATTCTGATAACGTACTCTGACATGACAGGAGCTTGAAATGATGTGATTTATGAGCCTCATGCCGTGTACCATATTTTGAATCTGTATAGCTTAAGCTTGACGAACTTCGGCGAGCCTTCGGTTTGTTCTGTAAAATTTCGTTAATGACCATGATATTCTCCAAGCTATGGATAGTATAAAAAGCAAGTGGATGAACAAAATGTCATAATTAATGTAAAAGAAACCCGAAATACTCACAATAGCATCATCTCTTTTGTATGCATACCTTTTCTTCTTCTGAACCCAAGTCCATTGAAGATTGAGCAAAGGCCATCAATCGTTGCCCGACTGTGGGGCCAAACACTGCTTGGTATCTGTGCAAAAGAAACGTGAAAAAAATCACATGCTTTACAGAGATTGTTCAAAATGGCCTAATTGTTTTCGGAGAAGAAAGTTCCAGTCTTAATGCATAGGTAAAAAGATTGAAATTTTACAAATTTCTGTTGGATGACAGTGAAGTAGAAGAATCTGAAGACATCCTTCTCAAGGGAGCATAACTGGATCTAGACGGCAAAGGAATGTTAGGTACAAAAGGAGCTTTAGCCCCAACTTTGAGCCATTCTTTGTAGTACAGAGCAAACTGAATAGTACCCATGTCCATTTGGTCATTGTAGACCTTGGTTAATGACTTCATTCTCTTTTCCTGGTCAAAATACTGGGAATTGGAGAAGTTATCGAGTTCCTGAAGGAACCAAATCTTGAGATGAAGAAGATGCGGAAGAAAGAAGTGTTCCCAAAGATCAGGAAGCAAGTGTGTCCTCGCCAAAAATGGTGCATCACAGAAAACTTGAAGTAGATGTCTAGCAGATATTCTGTTGTTTCTCTCCAGCTTGTAAACAATAGACAAGTAGAATTGAGCACAAGCCGAGAGATGCGAGTTGGGTATACCACTAGTTGAACCATTCCTTGATTGCTTGGAGTTTAAAGAGGCTACAATGCTTAGAAGCTGAATTGAGTTGCTCAAAGATTTCATCTTCATCTCGATCTTTGTACCTCTATCATCAACCAACCTGTCAATGCTGTCCATTCCCATTTCGACACTCTCAAGCACGCCATTGTCAGATTCCTCTGTTCTTCTGACCAAGCAAGAGCTGCATTTCTCTCTCATTATCTCGCGAAAAATGGGATCTTTTATATACCTGCCTACATAGCCCGTAAGTATCGAGATCACCGCCTTTATGGCTACTTCATCGATGGCAGGCTCATCTACTCTCGACATTGTCGTAACGTTGGAGGTCTCGGAAACCAAACTCAATCTTATTGATGATGAAAACAACGAAGACCCTTTTAGTGCAGAGGCCTTATCAGCCTTGTGCTTGAAGGAACTCTGGTCATAGCGAATGAATGTAGGCGAAGTCACTGACTGCTCTGGCTCAAACACTTCGTCTCTAAGTTTCACCTGTTTTCGACTCTTACTGGGTGCATTCTTGAGATGGAATCCTTCTTCGTCTAGTAATTGATGTAAGGAAGCCATCTCAGAGTGATACGAGACTCTGGTTTGTTAAGAAACAAAGTCGTGTGTGTAAAAAGCTACGCTGACATTGTTACAGAATCCTATAATGCATAGATAACAGGAAGAGACAGGCATTTAGCTAAGAGAAGCGAGGAAGTGGAAATGAGAGGTAAAGAAAGAGTGAATACGTGTGGGTGATCTTTCTTAGGCAAATTTTAACAGTTAGTAATCGACCACGTTTCATATTCTTTGATAATCCAAAGGATTCATCAATGTCCGGTTCATATAAATCGAAAAACCAAAGTGAAAATAGCAGAAGACATGAAAATTAATAAAATAGAATTGGAACAGAATTATGGATACAAAAGATCTGTTCCCGAGACTAATGGATTTCATCATATATTCTTTGCCTTAGCTGATTTTTATGTGTCAGTTATTTTATTCGACAAGGGTGTATTTGGATCTACAGTGCGGTAGGGATAAGTATTTATTCACCGCATTTTTCAAACGCAATCATATGTTTGAATCTGCGGTGAATAACCGGAGGTTGGAGAAAAGTGTGATATCACCTCATAAATCTATAAACAGAAAGAAGATTGTGGTAAGAAACTGCGTCTGCGGTAAAAATTTTACTTTCCATTAATAACCTTCACTATAAGTATTATTTTCTATTATACTCTTAATTAATATGACTAATAATA
>JANZXR010000003.1:30164462-30195670 GCA_027575705.1 Erythroxylum echinodendron
TAGTGAATATGTAGTACTGCCGATAGTGTAGGTACGATCGTTTTTCAAGTGGTTTAACTTTACATCAACGTGTCTTTCTATTGCTGGAGATAGCAGGCTGTATGGTTAACTTCTTCCACAGACCTGGATTAATTTCTTGTGCCGATATTATGGATCAATCTGCCTCAGGAAAAGAAAGTTTACAGTTATGCATGACAAGTTTGACATGTCATTTTTTACTTGACTGATGTAGAGCTAAGTTTTTTGTTCGTGGATTTGGGATATTTAGAGGACCAGAGGATAGTTAAACCTTGTCTTTTGCTGATCAAATTGAGCTCAGGTCTGTCATTTCTTGTTTAAATGCTCATAGTCCGCCAAACTTGCGAAAATTATGAGATTTGATTTCTCAAATGATTATTTATTGCTGTTTCTATCGGTCATTCTTGTTAATTAACATCGGCTGTTACTCCTACCAAGTAGTTCTGATAAAATAATTTACCTTTTATATCTTGGACAGATTTCTGTTGGATACTTCTTTGCAGATCTGGGAATGATTTCTTGGTTCTATCCTTCTCTAGGAGGCTTGGAGTTTGTAAGTGCGTCTTATAAGATCAGTAACATGAGGTCTCTTTTCTAGAGTTGATCTGATATGCTTATTATGTGCAACTGTATTTGTGAAGTTGTTGTTTTCTATCTTTATCCTTCAACAATCCCTCACCCCAACCCCGACCTCATGGTATAGAATTTATTTTGTTTTAAGTGGATGAACATGTTGCATATCACTTGCCAACATATGTTAATTGGGTTTCTGAGTTCATATTATTGTAATAGATAAGGTTAACTCCCTTAACATTCATACTGGTATTAATAATCCATCACGAAACACAATTTGGAAACTGTTGTTGGTATGATAAGTTGGAGATTTTACATAAAATCAATGGCTAAGTAATCATAGCTTGTTTTTGTAATAACAGAGTTCATCACCTGTAGTAAATCCAAAGCTTCGCTCCATGAAGTGCACGTAGCACAAGTGTTTTGTGATGAGTTAAAGGATAATTGTGCAACTGCATCTGGTTTCAGGTTGTCCATCATTCACTTTCTGCAATTGCTGTAGCATATTCAATGTTTAGTGGAGAGGGGCAGCTTTACACATACATGTGCCTTATCTCTGAAGTGACTACTCCTGAGATTAATATGAGATGGTAAGTTTCCAAGTCCAGCTTGGATATTATGAGTTTGCATTATTGTAAACCTCAATTTCTCCTTGTAGGTTTCTTGATACAGCTGGAATGAAGAAGTCCATTGTATATCTCATCAATGGTGTGGCAATCTTTCTCACTTGGTTGGTAAGTTGCTTCACTTTGGTAATCGCAGATATGGAAACCCATGTCACTGGAGGTGTTGTCGATGGTCTATATATGTATGGGTGGGTGTGGATGTGTAGCTATAAAATCAGACAGATTTGAATGATCTATAACCAAGATAACAACCATGAAGATGCCCCTACACAGAATTTATACCAAGTGGTTGAAATGAGATGGCTGAATTTATAGCTAGTTGGCTTGACTTGTTATGGAAACAATTCACATTTAGAAGATTATCTTTTTATTTACCTTAATGCTCTTTCTTGATTATTTGCAGGTTGCTAGGATTATGCTGTTTATTTACATATTTTACCATATCTACTTGCACTATGATCAGGTGATTCTTAGCTTCGGTTCTTTGTCTTCTTGGACTATAATAATGTACCAATATCAAGAAGAATTCCATAAATGCTCTTGGTAGTGCTGTTGGACAGGAGAAATAGGATGGAATACTAGGACCAAATGTTAAAAGGTCTAAATGTTTGTTTCTGTTCAGCAGGCAGATGTATGTAAATGCTTAAATTTGCCCTACCTAACTGGATTCCAATTCCCTGCAATATTCTAAATGTCCTAATTATAGAAGCGCCAAAATGGGTCCCCTTTTCCTTTTTAAGGTTTCCTGTTGTGTCTTATGGTCTATTTTCTTGCTACTACGCCATTCTTTTCCTGTTCAGCATTAGGCTTAGACCATGTTTTCGGGTGTGTGATATGCAGGTTGTCCAAATGAGCCCCTTCGGTTGTCTTGTAGTTTTCCTGGTGCCATCAGCTTTGTTCATCTTGAATCTGATGTGGTTTGGGAAGATTCTTAAGGGATTGAAGAAAACCTTAGCTAAGAGGTTATGATGGGTATACTGCAACAAGTTTGATCACTGCTTTCACCTTGTAGTTGGGAACTCTTTTTACTATTCTTCTTTGTTATATTTCCTGTACAAATGATAGAAAGGTAAAAGTGGAAAAGGAAACAATGCATGTAATCTAATTTGTTGAACCAATCAAGCTAGAACAAGTCTCTTCATTTTTATCTTTTCTATCTTAACCAAGTTTCACACCGTCCAGTTCTGGGAGACGTATCCTCAGGCATGAGAAGTGATACTGATACCTCCTACCATGCTATGGACTTGTCAGTGGTAACTCATGTCTGCAACACCCTAACTAATTGGTTTAGAGATATCACACTCTTTCTGCCTCACTAATTCCTAGACTTTCTCATTCCTTGTAATTTCATTAACGTCGCTATTAGAGCAATACCTTTATAAATCATTTGTTCTGAGTTCAACTCCATTTCAAATATATTTGTTCGTGTAATTCTGTTAAATTGGAGCTCGTGTTAATTGTTTTCATAAATCAAAAAAGGTGTACTTACTAATGCTAAGCAACTTGTTGATCAACATACAGGCAATTCAATAAGACATTAAAGATATAGTGTTGCACATGCCATCCTCAGACATGCTGGGAAAAGGAGGACAGGAAGTTGATTAGAAAAGCTCTTTTAACCTAGTCATCATGAGCAAACCACTGCCACTGAAGTTCAAATTCCTAACCTTAAAGACATATAATATGTTGGTTGATCACACAAGCCATGTGGTGTGCTACAAAGAGACCATAGACTTGTATGGAGTCTTGAATGCACTGAAGTGCAATGCTTTCTTCTCGACATTAATGGTTTTAGCAAAGAGATTGGTACAAAATTCTGTCTCATAGGTCTGTAGCAAAATTTGCATAGTTTCGAATACGCTTTTTCACTTTGCAAGAGCTAGAGACTTTATAATGCTCTTTGACATTAGCCTAAATGGATACCATTTAATCCCAATACATATTGTCGGCAAGAGGAAATATGAACACGCACATGATTCTTGAGCGATTTATATGTTTGTCGGTGATTTGTTTTGATGGGCAACTGCTTTTTGTTTCTTTATTAATTCTTTACCGTGTTTCCTTCCACGTTATTGTTTCTTTCCGCTTTCTTAGTCATCTTCTTCTTACCTCCTATTCATGCATTAACTCCTCAAACTTGCCACTCGGGGAGATAAATAAACTTGTGCTTCTGTTTCTATGGCTGCAATTTGACAATGATGATACCAAGCAGCCTCTTTCTAATGATTACCTCGCTTTTTCTTTTAGATCATTACCAAGTGTTAGCCAAGCTTGCGGTGGTGCATTTCTTAATTTCCATGAAAGCTTCAACATGGAAGAGTCAGCACGGAAGTTTGTAGAAATGGGTTTGATGGCAACCCGTTAGGAACATCATCCAAAGTAAAGCCAAACATATATAAAATTAAAACGTAGTCACGTAAGATGACTGCTATGTGCAACTAGAACACCGAGTGGGTTATGGTGGGAGTTTGATGATGACATAATTTTGATATCAACTTTTTTTTAGTTTTATTAATTTTATTTTAAAATTTTCATTTGCCTTTTATATTTTATAAGAAAATTGTAAAATCAATCAATTACATTCCATAAAAATGAATTATTAAATCATACAAATAAATTTAATGTATCCGGTACACAAAACGTCCCTTTTTGTGATCATCAATATATTTTACATTTCTCTTATATTTTTCATAAAAAAATTATTTTTGTGATTTGAACATGTGACTTTTTTGTCACAAAAGAGCAATGTTAACCGATCACTCTAAGGTTCTCTCTTGAAATCATAAAAATAGCATATTTCAAATAAATTAATTTTTATTCTTTGATTTATGTATCATTTATATTAAAATATAATAAATTTTATTTTTTTACTTATGTCAACAATATGAATAAATTTTAATTTATGATGTTAATTAATTTTATTAATTATTAATAAACTTTAATAAATATCAAAATTTATAAAAATTAAAAATATTATTTTGTTATATAATAATATTAGTAAATAGGGATGATTATTTTTATTTTTAATTATAATATATTTTATAATTAATTAACAATAATATAACGAATTTTTATTTTTGATAAATAAAAGTTTAAATTTTATTATTTTATGAATTTATTAATAATATAATGATATTTAATATTAACAATTCTTAATATTATTTATTATTTTTATTAATTTTTATATACAAATTATTTATTTATTGTGAAATAAAATTAATAAATAAATATGACGCACTAGATTCATTGTTAACATTAATTAATTAAAATTCAATACTAATGTTAATTAATTATCCTTTGATAAATTATAGTCGGTAGTGCACGAGAAGGGGAATCGAGGAGAACCTTGGAGCTGCATCTGCCATCTGTGAGGTCAAAGGGCGGAGGGCAGTTACTACCGAAGGGAATGTGACAAGACCAGTGAGAATACGGTGATGATCATGGCAGATGACAAGAAGCAGCATGGACCCAGAACGGATAAGATGGAGCCTGGAGGAGACGTCCGTTTCCTTTTGTTTTCAACCATTCAATTTATTGCATTGGACGGTTGAGATTAAAGGAGAACGGAAACTGAGTTTTTGGGAACAGTCAGAAAGACTTGTTTCCACTTTTAAGTCACCCAAATGAGCACATGCTAGTGGTTTGACTGACCCACCCCAAAAAGAAGACTCATCTTTTTCTCCGGTTAATTAATTAATTAATTAAATATGTTATTTATCAAGTAACCAAAAATTATTAATCTTAGATTATACTAAAACTTTAAAAATATAATTTATATTACTTTTTAAATAATGTAGAATTTCAGATAAAATGTCTTATACCAAAAATAATACTATTATATATTTTAAAGAATTTTTAAAATTAATTATTTTTATTAATAATTTTTAAATTAATTTAATTACAAAATTAAATAAATTAAATATTTATAATTTTTATTAGTAATTAATATATATATATATTTAGTTAATAGTAAATTAGATTATAAAAAAGATAGTTTTCATAAATTTTAAAAATTAGAAAAAGCAGAAAACAGAAATTAAAATTTTAAATAAAAATTTTTGCTAAATTTATAAATAAAAAATATAAATATAAATAGAATCAAACCCATATTTGCAAAATTGAGATGGTCATCGTTTTGAAATGTCTTCGACGGTGAAATAAATTACAGCAACTTGCAACGTGAACCAAACTCCAAACGATGGCTGAATGACAGCTACCATTATTAGTATTTAGTTATTTGCATGGAGAAGAAAATTCCCTAAGCGTCCTTCGCGCGAGGTGCGAGGATAGGAAGGCTCGGACAGAGTGGGGTGGACAAGACACCTATGTTTGTTAATATGAATGACGCCATTGTCTGCGTCACGTGAACACAGCTACGATTGCTTATGTTATCACAACCGTCACTAAAACGACCTTACCCACCCCACGAAAGAAAGAAAAATTCTTTACCATAGTAAAAAAGAAAGTCGTCCTCTTTTTTCTCTCTTTACTTTGTGTTGCTTTGAAGCTTTGGAAGTTGAAGTCGTCCACCTTCATCCTCCATATTTGGCCATATACCTTTCCCACGAACCTTCCTTCACACAGTTTATCCAAACCCACTCGTTTCAATCTCTCGTTTCCCTTCTCGTGTTTGGACTCATGTTTCCTCCGTAGTGAAGCATCGAACTTGTTTTGTTTTTTATGTTTTTTGAGGTTTTTGAAAAAGGGCTTTCTGCCCTTAGCATAGACAAAGATTTCTAGTTACTATGTAGATCAAAGTGTTTAATGATTGTTAAAGTATTCCCTTTTGGATTAGATAAAAGGATTTTATCAAGGTTTTGTTTGTATGGTTCAAAACCGTTTTCTGTTTCTTGTTGTCCTTCCCTGAGATTGTTTTCCAGTTAATCAATAAAGTTCATAAATTTAGCTTTATTGGTGTAGCTTATACGTGAGATATATCTTCTAGATGCTTATTGTGTGTTGGAAGGATTTTGGGTCAACAGTTTCGATCTGATAATGGCCAATTTATCGGAGCCATCATCATCTTTGAGTTTCACTTCGCCTTCTTATATATCAAATGGGTCTATGAGCCACAACTACCCTACATCCTTTGCCTTTGAGGCAGGGTCAACGTCTAGTCCTGAAGTTGTTAGTTTGACCAAGCTTAGCACCAATCTGGGGCAACTTCTGAATGATTTTAGTCCTGACTATAGTGATGCTGATATCGTTGTTGAGGGTGTATCAGTTGGTGTTCACCGATGTATTCTAGCTGCTAGGAGCAAGTTTTTTCATGACTTGTTTAAAAGAGAGAAGGGTACTTCAGAGAAGGAAGGGAAGCCCACTTATTGTATGACCCAGCTAATTCCTTATACGAGGGTTGGATATGAAGCTTTCTTGATTTTCTTGAGCTATTTGTACACTGGGCAACTCAAATCATACCCGGTGGAGGTGTCAACTTGTGTTGACAATGTATGCCCTCATGATGCTTGTCGACCTGCTATCAACTTTTCTGTAGAACTGATGTATGCTTCATCCATATTCCAAGTACCAGAGCTCGTTTCAGTATTCCAGGTAAGTTTGATGTTTTTATTGTTTAAACTACGTACTAAGTGTAAAGTCTGCTAGTAGCTTGTACAATTTAACACCGTATTCTTCATCTACAAATGGTTTTGTTCAATTTTTCAAAAAAAACTAGCATTTAACTTTTGGACTAATGATTTCATGATATTGAAGCTGGGGTTATCTGACTTATAACTGTGATTGTTGGAATTTTTTATCTGAATCCTTCTTTTGCGGTGGGATATTGAATGCAGTAATTAGAAAATATCATGAACACTTTAATGGCAAATTCCTAACCTATGCTAATTGCTCTAGTGTGATAAACGGCTTAGGACTTAGGAGCAGCTTCTTTTGGTATTACAATGTCACATTCTATTTTTGTCAAGGCTTGTGTCTAATAGTTGATTAAAGACTTATTTTTTCTGTTGTTGTTGGTTGAATAGACAAGATAAAATGAATTTGAACCCCTGTATTCTTGTCTGAAACACACGTTTGACAAGAAAGAAGAGACTTGTAGCAATTTGACATATGCATGCATATGCAGAGACGCCTAGTCAACTTTGTTGAGAAGGCTCAAGTGGAAGATGTTATTCCAATACTTCTGGTTTCCTTCCATTGTCAAGCAAGTCAACTTCTTGATCAATGTGTTGATAGAATAGCTCGGTCGAATCTTGACAGCATCTCTATAGAGAAAGAGCTTCCCTGTGAAGTTGCAGAGAACATTGAACTGTTGAGAAAGAAGTCTCTGTCTGGTGGTGAACAGGACACCCCTTTGGATCCCTTGCGTGAAAAGAGGATCAAGAGAATATTGAAGGCATTGGACTCTGATGATGTTGAACTTGTCAAACTTCTCCTAACTGAGTCTGAAATAACCTTAGATGATGCTAATGCTCTCCATTATGCTGCAGCATACTGTGACCACAAGGTTGTCAATGAGGTACTTAGTCTTGATCTTGCTAATCTCAGACTTCCGAATGCACGAGGTTACACAGTTCTCCACATTGCTGCAATGCGAAAACAGCCAGAAATTATAGTGTCATTACTGGAGAAAGGAGCTTCTGCATCAGACTTAACATTCGATGGACAAAGTGCTGTTAACATTTGCCGGCGGTTGACGAGGCCGAAAGATTATCATGCCAAGATAGAGCGGGGGCAGGAATCAAACAAAGACCGTATATGCATTAATGTTTTGGAGACTGAAATGCGCAGGAACCCTATGGCTGCGGATAATTCCGACACTTTCAAGGCAATGAGTGATGATCTACATATGAAGCTTCTGTACCTTGAGAACAGAGGTATTACATTAATTCTTCTGCAATATGATTATCAGTTTCTCTAATAAAAGCAATTGTAGCCTTTATTTTTTAACCTTTTATGTTGGACATCTGGTCCAAATCTGAAATATGTTTCTTTTAGTGTTGAAACCTTTCCAATTAATCTGGGTTGTCATGGTCCAATTAGTGAATTCCTTGTTTCGCATTATGAGAATTGGGCATGATTTGCTCACATTAAAGATTTGGTATGTTTTTCTTTAATTTTTTTCTCTAATAGAGTAAATGTTGCTCATATAACTCTAGCCATGGCATGAAACATTAGGAAAAGGCACTTTCATGGCTAACTCTAAAGAATATTGTTGATTAAAGAAATTGGTTCTCATTCTTTGTCATATTCGTAAATTAAGGTTAGAGTTCTCAATTTCAGTCCGATAGAGGCTATGGTATTTAAATATAATGTAGCATAGAGGTTAATTGACGTCCCAACTACATGCGTAAACTAAAAGAAAAATGATATCAAGGGAAGATATTACAGCTAAAGTGAAATCTTTAAAAGAAGTGGAGAGTAATCAAAGACCCCTTTTATGTCTGAACCAGCTTCAGGAATGGGTACTGACTTTGGTCTTCTAGCTTTTATGTTTAAAGGCGGTAACTATGAAGTGGTGGTGACAAATATAGCAGTTTTAGATGGGCATAATTTGATCCGTTATTGAATCTATCAATCACTATTAAATTTATAACAGATCGATGAATCACTCTGTTTTAATTGTGAATTTAGTTTACTTTTCTTGTTGGACTATGCTTTCTGTTCTGACTTTTTATTCCTGTTCCTGGATGAGACATTTTACATTTTTCTTTAAATTCTGCTAATCTATCCTGAGGTTGTTCTTTAGTAGGGTTGGTGAAACTTGAGTTGGTGATTTACTTTCAGACAGTTTATTGTCTGAATAGCTTCAGCTTCTTACCCTTGACTGAAACGATTAATCCGTAATGGCTAGAGCATGCTTATACTTAATATTTTGAGTTCTAATAACTCTGGTAAATAACAGTGGCATTTGCACGA
Source organism: Erythroxylum echinodendron (assembly GCA_027575705.1). Taxonomy (NCBI): domain Eukaryota; kingdom Viridiplantae; phylum Streptophyta; class Magnoliopsida; order Malpighiales; family Erythroxylaceae; genus Erythroxylum; species Erythroxylum echinodendron. Next base: position 30,173,555 of record JANZXR010000003.1, read on the forward strand.
TTACTGTTCCCTGCGGAAGCCAAGCTAGCAATGGGCAATGCACATGCTGAGACAACATCTGAGTTTGCCGGAATTTCTGCAGCAAGAGGTTCTAGTGGAAACTTGAGAGAAGTTGACTTAAATGAGACCCCTGTAGGGCAGAAAAAAAGGCTCCAAACTAGGATGGAAGCACTTATGAAGACAGGTACTTACAGCTTTATGTTGTTCTTGCAATTCAAAGAGAGAGCTTAGTCTTGTTGCCAAATATGTCTACATTCTGCAAAGGGAATGCTCTTATTTCAAGAAATTGTGGTGTTGTTTCACAATTAAGTGTATTCATTATCAAATTATTGGTTTATCTAGAAAAGGAAGGTAGTGGAGGTGCAGAATTGTTCTGAAACCAAATGGAGTTGGTGGAAGTGAAAATGATGATTTTGCTTTGGAATTAGAATGTTAAACTTTGATACTTGGCAGCTACTGAAGTCCCGTGTGATTGCTTGTACCAGAATTAATCATAATGCAGATCTTGGATGATTATGGTGAATAAAATTATAATCTTTTTTAGAGCTATATTATCATTTGAACTCGTGTTTTCTGTGATATCAGTGGAAACGGGTCGACGATATTTCCCCAACTGCTCGGAAGTGATAGATAAATTCATGGATGATGACTTTCTGGATCTGTTCGAGCTTGAAAGAGGCACCCCAGATGAGCAAGCCACCAGGAGGACGCGGTACATGGAGCTCAAAGAAGACATTCACAAGGCTTTTGATAAGGACAAGGCCGAAAAGAACTATGTTTTGTCTTCCTCCTCATCCACTACATGTGCTAAAGGTCCTCTTAGTAAAAGGGCTAGAAAAGTATGAGTGCATGAAACATGCAAGTCTCTGTAAGAACTTTGTTTAGTATATGTATACCTTTTGGGGACAGTTTCTGTTGGAATGAATGCGTCCAAGTTTTGACTTTACTACTTCACTGTTAGCTGGAGAATAACTTGTAGCCATTGTCAACAGCTTACTAAAAGCCAAAGACCAAAAACAGAGCTTTTCATTCCAAGTCTTATGGGAATGATGGTCTTTTGGGACCCAAATTGGAACTGATTTTTGTGCAATTGTAACTCCATGTTTGTTCTTGTTTATGTCTCTCTTCTAGTTGGTTTTCTTTTCCAACTAAAGATTCAATTAAGATGTAGGCATGAGGGGATGCTAAGCGTGTATGACATAAACATGAATGCTAAATAAACATGAATGATATGTTTTCTTTTCTTTTGAGGGGTCTTTTAGTTCTTAATATTATATGTAAGCCGAGGCTCCTTAAAGACTCAGATTCAAATGATTTTGCAACTTATTTACTGTGTTAATTTGATTTTAATGTATTAACTATAAGTAATATTAAAACAATATAATTGATCCTACTTAGCAATTATAGTACTTTACACCACTTTTAAAAGAAATCATAACGGCATAGAGGATTTCTTCTAAGAGAAACCGAACAAGAAGACATTGGTTGATTGATTGACAATGGAATGGTGGAAAATGCGTTGTTCCTTGTTATTTGGACATGTCAACCTGCTTTTGGCTCAGACAGTGGACACCGAACATAATCTTTAGCAGTTGGCAGACAAAAGTCAAAAGTACGCACTTATCAGCGGGAACAAGTCTTCTGTTCCCAAAACTTCAGTTCCGGTTCCTTTAATCTCAACCATCCAATGTAATAAATTGATGGTTGGAAATAAAAAGGAAAAGAAGACAGATTTTTGAGAATAGAAGGTCTGTTCTCTTTATCAGGTGGTATCCTAAGTTAGTTTAATGATTAAAGAACAGTCATAAAAATTTTAAACAGTTTATTTGACATTTTTAATAATTTTTATTATTAAAAATTAATTATTTAATAGATCAAAATTTATTAATTAATAAATTGTTAAAATTTATTAATTTTTATTTAACAAAATTAAACCTCTTGCCTTATCATCAATATGGAGCTAAAGCATTAGTTAAGATAATTAATAAATCGTGAAAAGTTAAAAAAAGTGATCTACATAAAAAGAATTTTTAATACAAATTAAGAATAAAAGACAGACCTTTTATATAATTTAAGAAAAATCTCAATATTTAAAATTCTCAAAATTGTTAATATAAATATAAAAAATGAACTAATTAATTATTATTTATATAATAATTCAATTCAACTCTTAAACTCCAACCATACTAATTAAACTTAATAATTATTAGATTAGATTAAATTAAATTAAATTAAATATTATATTAATTCACGTTAATATTCATATTACTAATGCAACTTTTTTGAAAAACTAAAAATAGAAAAAAATTATTTATTAAATTACAGAGAATATCTATATCTTTTACAATATAAGCCAACTACTCCTATACCAGGAAAACATACCTAGATAAAATGTTATGCTTCAAACTTGTATGGATGAGTTTACACAACAAGGTGAAATGTCACAGCATTTCATGAGAAGTCACTGCAATTTCACTGAAAAAGGAACCATTCCATGTACAAAGATTGATTGAGTTTTACGTAAACACTGATAAACCAGATACTTGTCACAAAGAACTCTTTAATAAGACACAAGCGGATAGAATTATATTCATGTTCAAGAGCAGCAAGATGCGGACACTGTCCTTTCTGCCGGTCTATCCATAAGAACCATGCCTGATGGATCCTGTGCCGGCTGCGCACGAGGCAGCCTTTTTGCTGCAATCCAAGATGAAGGCAAAAAGATATTGTCAAGCCAGAAAGGAAAAAAACAACTGGTTATTGCAGAATTCATATCACATGATTATATTTCATCTCTGTCATACCTATTTCGTAGAAAATGTCATTCACATTGGTTGCAGTTTTTGCTGAGGTTTCCATAAAGAAAAGCCCATTCTCCTGAGCATATACTTGAGCTTCCTGCAAGAATTAGCAAACAAAAAAATAAGTACAAACCTTCTGCAGATGTTGCTCGCATATTGCCAGCTGGGGCATGTGGCTCCCATCTGTTGGCATGAAGTGATAAGAGAAAAGGCAGTAATATTTGAAGATGTAAAACCATAAGCACGATTCAACTCCTTAACCCATTCTTGCAAAGTATATCTAACTTTACTTTATCTAGAACTTCACTATCTAAGACTCTCTTGGACTGTTCGATTCATCTCTTATCTTCACTAATTCTCCTAACTACTGAGGTGAATCCATGCTGTTTCCCAGAAATTACATCACATGATATATGATACCATTAGGATCAGTAAATACACTTACTTCATCTCATAGGTATCATTTCTCAACTCGTAAATCCTTCAAGAGTATGACCAATACCACATACAGGAAACATGATACTTTGTCCACACAGAATTAAAACAGAGACAACCGTCTACCACAATAGACAATTGAGGAGAAAAAGAACAACTTATTTGATATGCTACTATATCTGCCACGATACAAGGATTTTATTTCACTCGTAAGTAGCATGATGACAAGGTACTTGCCTCAGCTGTTACTTTTCTTGCGTCCAACAAATCAGCTTTATTCCCAGCAAGTGCCATAACCATATTTGAATTGCCTTGTTGGATAAGAGAAAAAGAAGTTAATAACACTTGCTATTATTATAAAATAGACGTCAGAGAAATGGATGTGAAATAAATTGAACAGCCCAGATTTTACTCCAAAAAAGGATTTGTCAAGATGCTCGTGGATGCAAAAGTTCCAGAAGAAGACCGTTTACAACAACCAACAACAACAGAAATTTCATCCAAGCCTAAATCACCAGTAACAAATTTATAGTTTCAGAAGTACCTTGCGCCTGGAGTTCTTGTACCCATTTTTTTGCTCGCTCAAATGATGCCTATAGAAAATAAAGGTTGACTGTCAGTATGTACGAAACAGAGAAACAAAGATGCTATCCCAGTAAAACCCAAACCAAATCCTGCAGGGTATTGCAATGTAACATTCTAAAATAGTGCAAGGTCACATTTAGATAACAAGCTTTTATTAGTCATCCAATACACATTACACTGTTTTCTTGCAGAAGGTTAGCTTTGGAACAGAACAGCTGGGAATTTTAATTTGTGTATCATGCCATAAATTTGCCGAAGTTTCATTTGAGGCCCAAAGTTGGAATAAATACACATAGCAAAGACAAGGAAATGCAGATGTTACCTCTTGACTAAGCTTCTTAATACCTAAAATGCAAAGTGACAGCCTTGTTGCAGATTTTCAACAACAAATAATTCCAAATTTATTAACCAAACGGAAGTAAAATTCATGGAGACACAATAATTCAACAAGTCAGTCAACATAATCCGCAGTTCATTAGCTTTGATACACCAATCTGTATATGGTCACAAACAATAGTCATGAAATAAAGGATGCATCACCATCTGTCGTTTCTTTCAAGAGAAATTTATGAAGAAGGAAGTCTTATACATCAACTCTGAAGGTGTCAAAAGAAAGCATCTTCATCAAGTCATTTCACAGACAACTTTGCATATCAAACTCATAAGAAATATGTAACCAAAGTTATTAAAAAAAGACAAAGTTGAACTTTCAGTCACTTGCCTGATTAGATATGTCATATACAATAATTGCTGCAGCAGCTCCCCTATAGTACATTGGAGCCAAGCTGTGGTATCTCTCCTGGCCTGCTGTGTCCCAAATCTCAAATTTAACAGTGGCGTCATTGACAGCCAATGTTTGTGAGAAAAATGCAGCACCAATAGTTGATTCCTACATTGTACAGGATTTTTTAAGCTTCTAGTTGCAGAACAGAGCATGTAAACATAAACAGACTCATAAATGCATGAGTATGTAGATAAGAGGGCATGCACACTGTAATACAAGCAAGTGGGTGTGTGCACTTACAGATTTACATATCTCTTAACAATGGTACAATCTATTTAAGTCCATGATTGCAAACCTGAAATTCAACAAACTGGCCTTTGACAAAGCGCAAGACAAGACTGGACTTTCCAGCACCAACATCTCCAAGAAGCACCTGAAACGTAAAAATGAAAAAGTAACCAAAAAGCAATATAATAAATGAAGGAAGATGTCCTAAAACAATGACCAAAACAGTTTTCAAATTGTTTCAAAAATGAGCTGCATACTTTTTTTGATTAAAAAAAGATGAGCTGCATATTTCCATCAATTTACGATAGGTAAAATTCAAATCAGATGGGATCCATCAAAAGTGAGACTTTTTCAGACAAAACAGACCCATGAACTACTTGTAAACAGAAATAGGGTAGTAGCCACTTGAACTGGGAGGGCCAGCAAAGAGAAGAGTTCACATGCTTGTGTGACCTCTACTAAAGGATTTAGTTTTGACAATAATGATTGGTCCACAATCACGCTTTCCCCTGAAAGTTCACATGCTGTTTAATGTCAATGGAAGCATAGAATAGTACATAAGCATCTAGTAGACAAGTAAAGTTAAATGGGAGAGCTTGCTGGTGTAAAAATTAAAAGCACGATTTCCTTGCAATGGAACTGTGTTTTTTGCCAAAAAGAACATCCAGAAAATCATGGAGAAACATGCTAGGATCAATGACAGACATGTGCAGCTAAAAAATATGATTTTAAATTCTGATCAGAGCCATTTCTATTAAAAAAGAAAGAATTATAAGCCTATTGATGCTGCTGCCAGCAATCCGACAACACCATTATTGTGATGGAGCTTAATTTGGCAAGAGTAACCAAGTTCAAGCTTAGTAATGGAGGATTGAGATTGTGATAACGCAAGGAATCATAGGATACTTCCAAGATAAGGGAATTATCAATGAATACCGTTGGTGGGAAAATTACATTAATGTCATAAAAATTGGCAGGTGAAAACTATTTGATAGGGCATCTAAGTTGCCTAGGATAATAATCGCTCATGACATCCTGCGAGCCACAAGAGTACAACAGTGGTCGAAAGATTCTATCTGAACCAGCAGAAAATCACGAATTAGGTTAGTTTTGAGTACAGCTGGGCATCAAAGCCATCAACTCAACGGGGAATTTTCAAGGCCACTATAACAAGTATTATAACAGTTCATTACTTTGTTATTGATATATAATACTTGTTATTGATAAATAAGGTATTAAAAAGAAGATCCTTGAAAACTTTCACAAACTCACGCCAGAAATTGCATAAAAATTGCATTCAAAACATCTATACTAAGAAGATACCTATTGAGTATTGGCTTAAGAAGCTAAACGTGAACGCCCAGAAAATAAATGTTAAGATTTGAAACAGACCCATTGAACATAATTGTCAGGAAGTAGCGCAGAAGAAAAACAGAAAATTACGGATCAAAACCAAATCAAATTCAGATCAGAAACGGTCAAAACGTGATCAAAATTAAGCTCAAATCCCCACCTAAAACAGAAAAAAAAAAACCAAACTTGAAGCGAACCCACAACAGAGACAAGTATAGGAATGATAAAAAAGACAAGAAAACTGACCAATTTTGCATTGATGCTCTTGTTTCCGGTGGTGGCCATGGATATTGTTGTTATGGGATTTGTGATGAGGAAAAATAGAAAAGCTTTTGACAACAAGGTAAAGGGGTCAATAAGATGGCAAAGACAAAGATCGATCCTTTCGTGGAGCTTCCCCCCGTCAAAGGACTCTTGTTCTTGCTGTTGTGCTTCTTGTATAGAACACTCTCTCTAAACCTCTCTTCCTTAAACAAAGGGAAACTTCTCTACGTTACTTCTTCATCGTTGGCCTTGTGTACGTACTTATCTTAATACAAATGAGAAAAGACTCATATCATAAGCTGAATTGAATAATTATTATAAAAGATTATAATAATTTAACACAAATTGAATTGAATTTTTTTGGACATTGAAAAGTTTAATATGGACAGAAATGCTTTATTCAACACGTTTTCTAGAAACTTCTGATTTTTGTATTGATTTAAAGCAAAGGTCTTTGTGTACTGTTTACCGTATGGGTTAGGGTTGAATTGACCAGTTGGATACATTCTAAAAGGAATAATAAATTCAATTTTAAAAAATTTTTAATCAAATATTAATTTTATTAATAACTAAATGATATTTGAAAAGATTATATAATATTTTTTATTACATAATTTTCAATATCAAATAAGTGATAGTGTTTTAAATTTAAAATAATTAATATGTTTATTATAATAAATTCAAAAATTATATTGATAAAAAATAAAAAGACTACTTAACTCTTTTGTATACGTCAAATTTTACGTGTATTTGAATAATATCATCAAAATATTGATAGAAGAATTAAAAATATTAAACATTAAAATCTTTTGACTCTTATATTGATTTGTTAAATAATTAAAAAATTCAATTAGTTCGATCGTAAAAATCTTGAATCGTCCAATTTTCTAAATAGATTTGCAACTTTCTAGTTTAATTTACCTTAATAATTTTTGTTGTTAAAAATTAATTAGTTCATTAATTAATTGGAGAATTTTTATAAATCAATAAGTTCTTATACACTAAAATAAATCAATTAATTCTCATTTAATAATTTTTTAAATTAAACTTCGAATTCATTGATTAGGTAAGAGCAATCTCTTTCAATTATTCAATTTTTAGTCATTTTTATGTCTAATAAAAGTTGAATTTTTTAATCCTTAATCGTCTTATCTTACCAGTTTAATTTTCAGTTCGGTTTTTAGATCATTGGTCTTTTTTATTTCGATGTATTGGACTAATTAGGTTTACTAGAATTTGGAATTGTTTTTTCTTTCAAAGCCCCAAATCTTAGTTAGGAATGTCAGGGTTCGACCAACTATATATATTTTTAAAGAAAAACATAAAAAATGACGTTATTTTTGACAAAAATAAGACGGGCCGAGCCAAACTAAGCCAAATTTAACATCCCTAATCTCAGTCTACCTGAGATGTTCTCTATTAGGCCAACGAAATTACATCATGTAACGTACATTATGATACCTTTTTATTAGATTAGTAGGTTCTTTTCTTAACTAATCAAACGAGATAAAAATTCTGATATTATACTGTAAAATGAATTTGAAATTACATTTTTAGTTCGAAATATCCCTTCTTTAGCAAATGTTTACTTTTAAATTTTAGTATATTAATATAAAAGAAAATTATGAAAGCATATTAGATGGAAGCACAAACTCGACAATATATAGAACCCATTTAGAAAAGAAACAAAGAAAAGGGAAAGAGGCAAAAAGTTGAAATGCCATAAGATAACAAGTGATTAAGATATCCGTATGGTGTCACGATAAATAGTAGAAGGAGGGTCAGTTTGGATTTAGAGCAGACCGGTTTTTACAGGAAGCTAAAGCCAGAATGGAGTTAGCAAGATTGTTAATGGCATCCACTATACCACTAATTCCTTCCCTCTTCATCTCTGTTTCGGACTCCTCAATCTTGAGTCTTCTCTCATGAAGTGTCAGGAGATCTTTGTGCCTTTGTTCTTCTTTCTCTTCACAGGCTTGAATTGCTTCTGTAATAGTGGAGCGCTTTTGGAGATTGCTGTGCGCACTTCATGTGATTGCTTGTATGACGACGACGATCTTTTGTTCTCCTTCTTTTTGCCGGTGAGTTATCAGATTCTGAACTTTCACACATCTTAAGTTTTGGAAACCAAGCCAAGTTAGTGCTCAATCATTAGGTACTTCCTTAAACAATTAGTTTAGTTTGGAAAGTCGTGTTCCAGTATTTATCTTAAGTAAAAGGTTTCTTGGTACACAGTGTAAAAACAAAATTTCTCATATAAACCAATTCGTACCAAAACTATACTAGAAAGTATAGGTATCAGTTGTTAAGCCACTGTACTCCTCTAAGAGCCCTAAACCAAATCCCAAATATTTGGGATGAGATGGGACATAAGTTGCATGCAGCATGCATGCAACACGGATAGCAGTCGAGGCCATTATACACGAGAAGAATGTGGCAAGAGTGGACTAGGTCAGGCCTTACGTGAAGTAGTTCGTTGAGAGTTTTACGTCATTTATTTCCGTTAGTTATGCTTTGTTTTACGTGAGTTAAGTTCCAATTGTTGGTTGTTAGTTTTCCTTATATTTCAGTTTGTTTGTTTATGGCTTTGCTTATTTAAGCAGCCAATGTTGTCGTCAATGGGATATCAAGTATTGCATTAAAAAATTGTGATTTATTTCTCACCCGAAGAGAAAGTTGTTAACGTTAACGTCAATCGCACACCTATCATTGGTATTAGAGCCAGGTTGCTATGGGAACTAAAAAGGAGCATATTGAGCAATAAGAATTTGGACTTGGTACAGTTCAAGAAGGACTACAGTGGATGGAGGAAGCTCTTAATCAGATTTCGAGTATGTTGGTCCCCAACTATGGTAATCCACAGGAAGAAGGAAATGATGGGGGTCGACAAATCGTCTCCTCCAAATTAACAAAGTTGGAATTCCCTCAATTTTCAGGGGATGACCTAACCGAGTAGTTTAATCGTGTCGAACAATTCTTTGAATACCACGACTAAAAACCAAAAGGTTTCCATAGCTGCTTACGACCTTGAAGGGGAAGCAAATTGGTGGGGTAATGGCTTTGTCGGACGTTATAGGAAGAGGGACATGTGATTTCATGGAAGAGGTTCCAAGAGGAATTATGGGCTCGCTTCGGACCATCAGACTATTAAGACTTTGATGAAGCTCTCTCAAAGATTAGACAATTGAGGACATTGCGAGATTACCAACATGAATTCGAGAAGCTCGGCAACAAGATTCGTGGATGGACACAGAAGACATTGGCAGGTACATTTATGGGCAGCTTAAAAACTAAAATTGCTGATGGAATTCGGATGTTTAAACCAAAATCCCTCAAGGAGGCCACTGATTTAGCTCGGATGAAAGATGAGCAGCTCACATGATAGCGGCGATTCATGCGACCGGCACCTACAAGAGCTCCTCTAGCTCTTCCCCAACCCACTCGTGTGGGTCGGACTACTCTAGTTGTTCCAGTTTGATGTTTATCCTGGGAGGAGATGCAGAGGAAACGAGCGCAGGGCCTTTGCTTTAACTGCAACGAACGATTTACAACTAGGCATCAATGCCATAAGCCGCAGCTATTACTTTTGGATGGCTACACAGGTGGTATGATCTGTGAGGATATTACTGACCAACAAACAGAAGAAATCTATCATGCAGACGTTACGAGAGAGGTGCACGAACCCAAATTGGAGTCAGAAATCAACTTACACGTGTTGACAGGATGGACTAGCCCAAGAATGATGCGTATGATTGCAAAAATGGGTTCTCTCGAGGTGGTTGTGCTAATCCACAGTGGGTTAACGCACAACTTCATCAGTGATCATTTGGCAAACATGCTGCGATTACCAGTGGTAACAATGGAAACATTTACTATTCGGGTTGCAAATGGAGAGCGTTTGAAGTGTCAAGGGCGTTTTGATAAGGTAATGGTGAATTTACAAGGAACTGAGTTTTATCTCACACTCTTCTTGCTGCCGTTATCAGGTCTTAATCTTATGCTTGGCATTCAATGGCTGGAAATGTTGAGTTTTGTGGTTTGTAATTGGAAGCAATTAACCATGGACTTCATCTGGAATAATCAAGCCCGAAGGCTGCAAAGGTTGGGTGAACAATCTATTCAGGAGGCAACATTAAAAGAAATCTCAAAAGACTATCGATGGGGCCAGACATTATTTGCGGTATGCTTCACTTCGGCCATGGAGGACATCTTACACGGTACAATTTGTGGCGTGGAGCATCAATATTTGCAGCAGGTAATACAAGAGCACAAAGACATGTTCCAATAGCCCTCATGCGTACCACCTGTGTGTGAAGTAGACCACTACATTACACTCAAGGAGGGAATTGAACCGATTTAACGCTAAAAATTACCGATACACTAATTTTTAGAAAGAAGAAATTGAAAAGTAGGTGCAGGAGATGCTGAATTCGGGACATATACGTGCTAGCACCGATCTGTTTTCGTCGCTAGTTTTACTTGTTAAAAAAAAGACGATAGTTGACAATTTTGCAGGGACTACTGCTCACTGAATAATGCCACCATCAAAGATCATTTCCCCATTCCAATAGTGGACAACATGTTAGATGAATTATACGACGCCTTATAATTTACGAAGTTGGATTTGCGAGCCAGATATCACCAAGTAAGAGTAAATCCTCATGATATTTCTAAGATTACTTTTTGTACTCATAATGGCCATTACGAATATCTCGTCATACCTTTTCGCCTTTATAATGCACCCTCTACATTCTAGGCCATCATGAACACTATATTTCAACCTCACCTTCGAAAGTTCATTTTGGTTTTTTTTGACGATATTCTCATCTATAGTTCTACATAGGATAAGCATGTAAAGCACATTGTAAAAACTTTGGAGATTTTGAGGCAACACAAATTTTTTGCTAAGGCAAGTAAGTGCGATTTTGGAAAGCAAGAACTGGAGTGTCTGGGGCATATAATATTACCTCAAAGAGTGAAGGTTGATGATAAAAAAATTGCAGCTATGCTCGCATGGCCCCGACCTACTAACATTTCTGAATTGCGTGGTATTTTATGCTTGACAAGATCCTACCGAAAGTTTGTGCAAAATTACGGCATCATTGCTCGGCCCCTAACCAACCTACTCAAGAAAGGGAAGTACGGGTGGCTTGAAGAGCAACCTTCTCGGTGCTTAAACAAGCAATGACCACCACTCCCACTTTGGCTATGCCTAATTTCAATGATTCTTTCACCATTGAAACCGATGCTTCGGGCGATGGAATTGGCACAATTTTAACTCAACAGGGCAAGCCAATGGCTTATATGAGCCGTGCATTTGGAGTCATGTTAATGGACATTTTGTATTAAATTTTGATACATAATTTGCTAAACTTTTGTCCATTTAATGTTTTAATTGCACTATTGAGAGTTATTTGTTATAATTTCAGGCACACATTTTAAAAAAAGTTAACGCTTTTGAGTTGCCAAAAACATTAACGTTTTGGCCAAGAGAAGAATGAGAAATGTGCATAAAAAAATAACATCAGTTGGAATATAAAAAAAAGAAGATAGTTGCGGCAGAAAAGAAGAGAGGAGACTGCCGATGAAGGATTGAAAAAAATGCAAGAGTTAGGGGTGAATGTGCGTGAAAGGTGGACCAAAAATTCTCAATAAATCATTTAATACATAAGAGACAAAAGGGAGGCGGCAATCAAGGAATGAAAAGTTGGCGTTAATATGGGAGCAACAAGTGGCGTGAATAAAAGGAAGAACGTGAATTGTTGGGATGGCTGCATACACCCACGCACAAACCTCTCTCAATACTCACCAAACACAACGTTGCAACCCTCACTAAAACTCATACTCTCCTTCCACACACGAATCAGCATTCATTAACTTCCAAGCACGCTACAGCCCCAATAAACTATTACTTTCCAATCACAACCGAAGATAGCTGGTGGCTTGGGGAGAACATAAAGCAGCTGCTGGAGACACACGTTAGCTGGTGGAGAAACGCGTTAGAAGCTAGGAGAATAACGTTGAAGATCTGGAGAAAAAGCAACGTGAAGAGCTGGAGAAAAGCACGTGAAGAGCTGGAGGAAAGCAACAAACTAAGCATCCACGTTGAGAGAAAAGTGTTGGCAGTGTTGTACGTGAGGTGCAGCAAGGAGACATTGAAGCAAAAAACGCTGAAACTACGTTGAAGCAAAGTTGGCAGCTGGTGGCACAACCCAATCGAAGCAGCTGGTGGCAAGGAAGGAAGCAGTTGATGGCAAGGAAGGAAGCAGCTGGTGGCACAACATCCTTGAGGCAGCTGGCAGCATATAAAGAAGAAGAGAAAAAGAAAGTTATTACATATAGGAAGTTGGAGCAAAAATGTGGTTATGTTGAAAGAGAGTAAGTATGCGTGGACCAAACCACACTTTTATTTGTCACATCAAGGTATAAGATAGAAGAGGAAGCAGAGGTTGGCGGTAGAATGGAGCAAAAAAAAAAAGATTGTAGTAGCTGTGCGCGAACAAAAGGGAGCTTTGTGAAAGAAATTACAGCAGTGGGAGAAATTAAACATTGGGTGTTTTTAATTTGTTTTTTTAATTTCGTATTTATTTTAATTATGTGGATTTAATCAATGCAAACATATGTTATGACCATGATTTATGTTACATTGATATATATGTGTGAGTAAGTTTTTCTTTTTGGTTAAGGTTAAGATTGATGTTGGATTAGGACAATTTTTGTTATATTGATTTTTTCTTGATTAAATGCATATTTAGTCCTAATTTAGCTTGATCACCTAGATTAAGACCTTAAATGATTGAATGCCACAACCGGATTTAATTTGTCAGAAAAATTAATCAAGCAACATACTTGAGACTAAAGTGTAGACCAACCTTAGGATCCTGTGTGAGGATACCTAGGATTAACGAAATTAATTTTAGACTTCTTGAATTTAACACTTTTTATTCCGAATTATCTATGAACCAAATGGGTGACTTGGATTTAGAAGAAAAAGCAAATTCTCGTGAACATTGGTTTAGACTTGCTTTAGTGAAGTAATTCATAGATTAATTCACCGTTATAATTTTTAATGTCCAATCCAATTGAAATCTAATATCTTAACCGATTTTTGTCATTTGATTAAATCTAGTCGTTTTAGTTCATACCTTGCATTTTTCATATTTCCTTGATTTGCTTACTTTATTTTATTTTATTTTCAAATTAATCAATTCTTGATCGTCTGAGTAATTTTCTATCGTTTAATTTAATTGTCTTGTGTGTTGAAATTCCCTTGGGTACGTTATTCGGTTCTTACTATTTTATATTACTTGTCAACAGGGTGTGCTTGCCTCTAATTGGTCTAGATAGAATTCAATCTATATGTTTAGACTGCAACAAGTCACAAAAAAATTGTGGTCAACCTATGCCAAGGAAATGCTTGCTATTGTAGAAGCCATACGTTTGTGCCGACCTTATTTACTGGGAAGGAAATTCTTCATCCAAAACGACCAGCGTAGCTCGAAGTATTTTATGGATCAACGTGTGGTGACAACAGAGCAGCAAAAGTGGGTAGCCAAATTAATGGGCTACAATTATGAAATTATTTATTGTCCAGGCCGCGAGAACTCTGCTGCAGATGCCCTCTCACACAAACCGAATGCCCAGTACTCCATTATCTACACGTAGCTGCTGTCACTTTGTGGGATGAGATTAAAGAGGCTTACACAGGGCATACTTATATTTAGTCGGTAGAGCAGGTGGCCAAGGCTCAACTCGATGGACCATATTGACAGCGCCAAGGACTTTGGTTATTTAAGGGGACGGTGGTTGGTAATTCCTTCGTGTAAGGACGGCGCACTAAAATACTGCAGCAGGCACATGACACCAAAATAGGAGGGCACTCAGGTGTCTTACGAACATTCAAACAGTTAGTTCAGCAATTCAACTGGCCTAAAATGTACCAAGCAGTCTGAGAATATGTCAAGCATTGCATGGTATGCCAGCAACTGAAGATTGAAACACTTTCCCTTGTTGGACTCCTGCAACCTTTGCCCGTTCCGTGCCAAGTCTGGGATGATATCACTCTTGACTTCGTTGAAGGCTTGCCTACATCCCATGACAAGGATACAATTTTGGTTGTTGTCGACAAGTTAAGTAAATTCGCCCATTTCTTAACTGTAACTCATCCTTTTGTTGCTGAAGGAGTGGTTGAAAAATTTCTGGATGGGGTTGTAAAATTGCATGGTCTTCCCAGATCAATCAATAGTGATTGGGACCCTATTTTTATTAGCCGATTTTGGCAAGAATTTTTCCAAATGTCAGGTACTAAGTTAAAATTCAGCTCCACGTATCATCCGCAAATCGACGGACAGACGGAAGTAGTCAATCGTTGTGTAGAGCAGTACCTTCGTTGTTTTGTTCACCAATGGCCACGCAAATGGAGTACCTACATCACCTGGGTAGAACTATGATACAATAAGACGTACCATGCATGTTGGACCTCAAAACTTTTCTTGGAAGTTAGAACTATTATATGTGAAATGTTGGAAATAGCAAGCTGGAAAATGTAGTTGGAACATATTCACTAAGTAAGCTTTGGTGTTTTATCCATAACTTTTTCTCTAGCTATCCAAATAAGGTTATTATTAAATTGGATTAAACTAGAGAAATAGGGATACAAATTATCTTATGAAATCAAGTTCTAAGTCAGTCCCTAAGAATTTTAATTTTTGGATGGAAGTTGAGCACAGAATATTGTTTCAGTATAAGAATAGTTCAAAAGTGTTGGGATACAACTTTCAAATTTTTGAACCAAATTGAATGATTTTGGTGTCATTAGAAAATTAAGACAGTGAGGAACATTTTTCTAGAAGGAAGTGTTATTTAATTCCTTCCATTACATGATCAGAAAAAAGTCTTGATTTTTGGAAGAAGTTAGGCAATCTATTTTTTTGTGGAGTTAATTATTATTTTAAGGTGAGTAAGATTTTATGACATAGGTAAATTGAATTGTAGTGTTATGATGGTAAGATTGCATGAAGGACATTTTGGGGAGATCACTTAAGGATAAAAGATGCAAGGCATATAAGGAAGGGTAGGAATGATTTTTAACACTCATTAATGGCAAAATTGAAATAAGAAGGGTGGGCTTGCTTTTAAGGAAGAAGCAAGAACGAAATTGAGAGAAGAAACAAAGAGAAAGAAGAAAGAAGAGAGTTTGGTGGGGAAAGGAGAGAAAAAGAAGAAAAAGCTAAGGTGTCACCAGTTCCAGGTTTTCAAGAGGGATTTTGAAGTTGTCTAAGGAGGGAAAAAGGAAGAGGAGGAGTAGAGCTTCCATTAAAGACAAGAAATCTATTGTTTGGTGAAGATTCAAGGTAAGTTTGATCTTAATATTTTGGATTTTTGAAGGGATTTTGGGTTCATATAGCTTAAGAAATGTATGGGTTTAAGAACTCTAAGATCAATTTTAGTGAATATGTCTTATAGGTTTCTCAAATGGAATGCCTATTTGATTTGGGGATTTTTGTCAATGTTAAAGAAAATCAAGAGAGACAAGAGGAGTAAGAGTAGAGGCTTTTTGAGCAAGGTTTTCAAGCAAGGGAAATAAGGTGTGTTTCATGCTTATAATTTGATTAATGAGCCATAAATGTTTTCTTTTGAATCAAGAGAAAAAATGATTTCAATGGCTTCATAAATACTGCATCATTGTTTTTGAATGATTTGAGAATTTACTATATGCTTAGTATTTGAATGTTGTTGATGAATTGGAATTGCTAAATGAAAAGGATTTTCGAAAAATTGCATGTTCATGAAAAATAAGTTTACGAAATGTTGCCATTTGGGGAATCTGTTTTCAAGTCATGAATTACATGTTATGTGGGTTTGTGGTGGTCTGTTCTGTCAGTCAAGTGTACTTGTCTAAAGGCTTCTCCCTTCTGCCCGTTAGTGGCATGGAGCTCCTTCACGGACTCCCTTAAGTTCACGGCTATGCAAAATCATTATGTGGGATTGCGATAGTACGTTCTGTTCACGGCTACATAAGACCATTTTATAGAATTGTGTTAGTACGTTCTGTTACGGACTACCCAAACCATTTATGATGTGCTTATGTGTTTATGATTGTGACAAGTTTGATGAATGCATGATTCATGATGTTTATGAATTTCTTGATAAGTTGTGAATTTGAGAAATATTTGTTACATGAATTTTTACAATGTGAAATTTTACAATCGAAATAAATATTTCAGTGGCTTTTGCTTGTTTCTCGGTTATAAGCTTGTTATCTATGAGCTTTTAAGCTCACCCCTCTTTGTCCCATCTCCAGGTGATAAGCAAGAGAAAGAGTGAAAAAGAGTCAAGGCACTACTTCAGATTTGCATGCTTTGTTTTGTTTTGGAATAATTTATGTAAGACAAGGCTGTAATTGTATGTTGAGCAATTATAGTTCAAGCATTTTATGTATTTTAGGATTTTGTGAAATATTGTATTATGGCTCGGAATGCCCATTGAAGTTTGTAAAACTATTAATTTATGATGTTAATGAAATATAAATTATGTATGGATCATGTGAGTTGAAATTAGATGTACTACTTGGAAGAGTTATCCAATTGAGTTGATGAACTTTGAACATGAATATATATATATATTATCGAAAAAGAAAAGATAAGGTTGTTGTGAATGATGAGAATTAGTTATAAAAGATGAGTCAAATGAGTAGAGATTAAGGAGTTTAATGAAGTAAAGTTGGTAGTTGAATGGTTATGCTCATGACTTTCCAAGTTGTACATTGGAAATTTCAAGCATTCATAGGGGTAGAAATTTATATTTTAACTTCAGGGGAAAAACTGTACTGATCTAGGCTTATTTGGACAAGGTTGTCTCCTTGGAAGTTTTAGTTCATTCTTTTAGCTTTCTAACGATATAAAATTTGTAAATTTTGGAGATTGGAATTGAAAGATATGATTGTTACAAGTTAGTGACGCTGCATAGGGCGTATGCAGGACACTGTATAACATTTCTATTTTGATCAAATAGAATGAGAGAATATGATGTCTTAAGGGGAGAATTAGTGTGATGAGTTAGAGAGGAAATGAAGTGATAAAAGGAGTTAAATATGTGTCGAATTCCGAAGAATGCTTTGACATGATCAACAATTAAGGATGAATGTGTTCAAGTATGAATGATGTTTTGTTGGTTATGATCAATGGTCTTGTATGATGTGTCGTGGATGTTTTGAATTGAAATGGAAGTGAAAATGATGAGAAAAATGAGTTAGGAATGATAGATATGCATAAGATGGGTCTTGATAGCTTGTAGGAGTTGGAAATATGAAATTTAACCCGTAACTATCCGTTAGACGGACTTGATATCTGTTGGACGAACCTTCTCGAGTGTTTCAATGTTTCTGCTCAGTTCATGTACCTTTTGAGGGACTTCATGTTCCCTAGGTGGACCTTCTTGGGTTTGTTTGTGTCCCAGCTCAATTCATGTCCGTTAGGCGGACCTTCTCAGGACAGTTTTATAAATGTGAAAGTTTTGACCCTCTAAATAGAAAAATCTCTCTTCGAGGTCTTCACAAAAGTTGTATAAATCAAAGTTCTCTTCAAAACCGTCTTAGAATGGTATCAATCCGTCATCCCTAGTGAAAGGTACATTTTTGGTCCCAAATCATGTACATTTTATAAGATGTGGGCTTATCATTGCTTATCTATGGTGCATTTAAGCTTGAATGACATTTGAAATGTACTTAGTTGGTTATGGAAACAAGAGATAAATGGAGTGATATGTTTAAGGTAACGATTAAGGATTGAACTTAAGAATGGATTGTCGTTTATCAAGTATTTAAATTATGCAAATTTTGGGATGTTATGAGAAGGAAGACGAGCCTAATTGACTAACGAGGTTCCATCAAAAGGACCCTACAAGGTAATGCGCTCAAGTATGACTCACGAACGTTGGGCTCCGAAAACAGGGTCCAACAAACATGCATACATGGATATATAAAGAACATGAAATATAAAACCTTTTTTACCTTATATTTCTCCTCCTTTCTTGTTTCTTCTCCCTGTTTGGGTTGTTGCAAACACCAAACCCTTCCTTGATCACCCAAGAACACGCAAAGAAGATGAAGAAACAATGTATAAGGATGATTTAAGTACCAAACTAGATGAGTTCTAGTAGATGCTCAAGATTATAGAAGACAGGTCAAGAATCTTGTTGCATGCACTTTGATTCATACAACAATTGCATGAATTGCAAGAACAAGACTCAAGACACCTCTCTCTCACTCTAGAACTCTTCTAGAGCCTTTGTGCTCTCACTTGTGTGTGAAGAACTTACTTATTTACCATTTCAATTTGGCCATATACACTATATTTTTCATCCGATCTTTTATGCATGTGACCCTTAGGTTCCTGTTTATTTTAGGCACTTGAATTAACTCTTAATTTAATCAAATCATAAAAGGTTTCATGATGCCAATTTGTTGGAATATAAGTGGATCAACGCACAAACTCTTTGATAGTTAATTATCTAACTTATGAACCTTTCCATAGACGATTACCGTGCAATTCGTACTTTCACCATACTATACCCCACTTGGCTCGGAGTATAGGCTATGTGTCAACTCTCGCTAGATTGACTACGTCACATCTAGTCCAAATGATGTTAGTTTTTATACTAGGATCTAATTACTCTTATGTGTCATTGAAAACTCTTTTCATCACACATAACTGCTCTGGTCATAGGCTCCCGAATAATAATCCTGACAAGAGGCCGTGGGTATCATATCCTTCTATTAGGAGTGGTGAATCCTTTATTGGCTACCTAATTACGTTCAAATACTAATAGCTGTGCCCAATCACTACCTTAAGAGCGACCTTGTCTTGAGGTAACAAGGAATGATGTTAAGGAGTATAACATGTGCTAGTCTGTCTGGATTAATAATGTCCTATCTTATTAATCTTATGACTATAGATTATTTAGATACTAACATAATTGCACATAATAGGAATCTCATTATCACGATCTCATTATGATTTCCTTCATGCTATGTTTTATATCATGGACTTCATTAATTCAATTTAAGATCAATATCAATTCATATATAAAGAAATATCAAATCAATGAAAAATACTTTCGCTTTATTAATCAAAATAAAGTTTATACAAAAGTGTTAAAGGTAATTGCCTTTAGAGCACTACTCTAACATGTGTTGAATTCAAAATCAATATAGAGATATTGTTTTTGAAATTCTCTTCCCATATTTGCTCATGAGATGTTGTTAAATATGTCTGTGGAAGGAAAAAATTTATCAATGTGATTTGATATGTTTTTGCTAATTAATTCCCTACTGTTCTGGTTGCTGTGTTTATGCATGTTACATAAATGGGCATGCTTGCAAATTCGAGAATAAATTCTATAAAAAATTGTTTTTGGAATTTTCTTTCACCAAATTCTTTTTAAGATATTTATAAATGTCTATAAAGATGGAAAAATGTTTTTGAGGTGATTGAATATTTATTTAAGAAATATCTTGTGTGCTATTGAGAATGTTTGTGTTGAGGAACACAGATTCTAGATTGGCTTGGTTGTTAAGGTTGCTTGAGTTTTTCTTGGAAATAAAATCTAAAAAAAATTCATGGAACATTTTGGGAACATTTTATAGCCTCTTCAATTTTCTCAGCATTCATTGAAATTGTTTCAATGATTTTTTAAGCAAAAGACAGAGCTGGACAGTTTTAAGAAAACTGCTGGACCTTGTTTGTTTGAAGTGGTGATTGTTTGTTTTTTGGTTTCAATGCCTCGGATCATTTTTTATGTGATCAGAAATATGTTACTTTGATGTTGTATGCATGCCAAACTGATTAGCTTGAAATTGGGTTTTCAAAAATTTTCGGATGTCAAATATGTCAAATTAGTGTCTCGTTGGTATATTCAATTATCTTGATTATTTTGGCCGTCACAAGTTATATGAGAAGTGCCGAAGTAGTCTTGATGAAGTGAAGATTACCTAGAGATACTTAGGGAAATCTAAGAGATTAATATTGTATTAATCTATTTCGAGTATTTCATGTCTAATATGACTAGATATGGCAAGCATGATACAATTAAAGTGTTTAATTGGTACATCAAAGTAGAGGGTATTACACTTGGTATACTGATATTTTGAATTGGAATTGAAAACATAAAGGTTGAGAAATTAGCCGATTCCAACATTAGAAAGCAGTTCGATTCAAAAGTTGAATCGAATGTCAAATCTTTAGATGCAGAACACGTCACAACCTATACAAGAAAACCTTGTGAGATGGTTGCATTAAGAATGCATGCTAGGGTTAGTTAGGTGGGATGTGGATGGTTATGGATATAGATTCAATGTGAATGATGAAACGTCCTAAATCCTACCATATAGTCATTGTGACTATAATCCTACGACTTAGATGAGACCAGAATATGAAATCCCTCACACATAATATGAAAACTAACGCCTTCCATTAATATGGGGAGAACCAGAATTCTTTTAGAGTTAAGGTTGTTGGATAAACCCAAGCCTGCTTTATACAGATATGTTCAAACAATGGAAATAAGATTTTCAGACTAATGGGTCAGTTTTCACTAAAAGCGTTGATTTGTTGAGTAAACTCAAGGTCAATGTAGACAGAGGCGCAATTTGGTAGCGTACATCAAAAGTACGTGCATCAAGAGTTAATAACCCAATGTATGTGCATACATCACGAGTTGATAGCACTAGATGATAGTTATGGCTATGATGCAATTGATATGATCGATATCTACTGATTGACCTAAGGTGGCTTGTTGGGTAAACCCAAAGTCATTCTTAGTAATATTGAATATCGACTCACTAGGACACTTTGTCATAATTTTTCTTGGGCTCGTAGTGAGGGCTATGGATTCTTTGAAACTAGTGGGAGTTACATCCATGTCATGCAAGTCTTTATGAACATGCACGTATTTATATTCTAACATATAAATATGTTAGATAAATATTCTAACATATTTATCTTTAGATGCATAACACGTCACAACCTATACAAGAAAACCTTGTGAGATGGTTGCATTAAGAATGCATGCTAGGGTTAGTTAAGTGGGATGATGGATGGTTATGGATATAGATTCAATGTGAATGATGAAACGTCCTAAATCCTACCATATAGCCATTGTGACTATAATCTTACGACTTAGATGAGACCAGAATATGAAATCCCTCACACATAATATGAAAACTAACGCCTTCCATTAATATGGGGAGAACCAGAATTCTTTTAGAGTTAAGGTTGTTGAGTAAACCCAAGCCTGCTTTATACATATATGTTTACGAAATGGAAATAAGATTTTCAGACTAATGGGTCAGTTTTCACTAAAAGCGTTGATTTGTTGAGTAAACTCAAGGTCAACATAGACAGAGGCGCAATTGGTTAGCGTACATCAAAAGTACGTGCATCAAGAGTTAATAACCCAATGTATGTGCATACATCACGAGTTGATAACACTAGATGATAGTTACGGCTATGATGCAATTGATATGACCGATATCTACCGATTAGCCTAAGGTGGCTTGTTGGGTAAACCCAAAGTCATTCTTAGTAATATCGAATATCGACTCACTAGGACACTTTGTCATAATTTTTCTTGGGCTCGTAGTGAGGGCTATGGATTCTTTGAAACTAG
>JANZXR010000003.1:30213284-30282144 GCA_027575705.1 Erythroxylum echinodendron
ACTTAAGCAAGAAAAACAATCTAAGCCTTAGCCACGAGGCTATACCCGAGGGGGTGGCGACACTCGTTAAATTCTTAGGGTTTGGGATACCCAACAAACCATGTCTGTGCACATAAAGTGCAAAACGTTTCTAGAAAACACTTACGGAAAATATAAGAGCAATGAACATCAACACCTCACTTGTCATCTTTCCAATTAAACATTTCCACTTCGGTGGAACAACCTAAAGACAAGGTCGGTAGGAAACATCCTTCGGACAAACAGCCGTTGCCACCGCTCGTTCCCAAGGTCGCGGCGCAAAAAACAGCCCGTTTGACACAGTCAGTGGGCACTTTCGTTGGGAAAATCAGCCCGTTGGGCACATTCGGTGGGAAAATCAGCCCGACGAGCACTTTCGGTGGGAAAGACAGCCTGTTGGCACGACTGTGGGCACTTTCGGTGAGAAAATCAGCCCATCAGGTACTTTCGGTGAGAAAGACAGCCCGTTGGCACGGCCGTGAGCACTTTCGGTGAGAAAATTAGCCCGTGGGCACTTTCGGTGGAAAAGACAGCCTGTTGGCACGGCCGTGGGCACTTTCGGTGAGAAAATCAGCCCCTCGGGCACTTTCGGTAGGAAAAACAATCCGTTAGCACGGCCGTTGGACATCTTCGGTGGGAAAATCAGCCCGTCAGTACGGCCGCTGGGCACCTTCGGTGGGAAAAACAGCTCATTGGCACGGCCATGGGCACTTTCGTTGGGAAAATCAGCCCGTCGGCACGGCCTTTTGGCACCTTCGGTTGGAAAAGCAGCCCATTGGCACGACCGTGGGCACTTTTGTTGGGAAAATCAGCCCGTCGGCAAGGCCGCTGGGCACCTTCGGTGAGAAAAACAACCCGTTGGCATGGCCATGGGCACTTTCGTTGGGAAAATCAGCCCGTCGGGCACTTCCGGTGGGAAAATCAGCCCGTCGACACGGCCGTTTGGCACCTTCGGTGGGAAAAGTAGCCCGTTGGCACGGCCGTGGGCACTTTTGTTGGAAAAATCAGTCCGTCGGGTACTTTCGGTGGGAAAATCAACCCGTCGGCACGGTGATAGAATTAAGCTTCTTAATGGTCTATTATTTAGGAAACATAGAGTTAAGTGTATGCTTATTTAGGTTCATGCATTAAAATTGAGTCTTATAGGGAAATTTTTTAGGTTAATTACTCTAATTCATCAAATAGTTGTAGGTTAATTGCAATCAACGTAAGTGTGCAGAATATGCTCATTTTTTAGGCATCTTACATATATGTTTCCTATATTGCAACAAGATACTATTCATGAAGCTAATGCTATAGGGGATTTTTTGGTCAACCTCAATAAAAATATGAGCCTTGTCCAAATCATTATAATCCAAAATGGATATATCATTGAACCTTAGTTATGGAAATTAAGGAGGATGACAAAGATACCAATATCAAAATTTCAGTAGACAACATCAAGTATCTATATATACTCAATCTCTCAACTCTCAAATTAATGTATGTTTTGGATGAAATTGTTAAGTCTGTTAATACTAATACTCAACAATTTCAACAGGAAACAAGAGTAAGCCTTCAAAATTTAGGAAATCATATAACTTAATTATCCACTTCTATTAGTAAATTAGAATCATAAGCATCAAGAAAATCACCTTCACAAATGGTGGTGAATCCTAAGGAGAATATAAGTGCAATAATGTTAAGAAGTGGGAAGGAAATTCAATTCGGCTTCTTTACCATTAGGTAGCAAAGCATGATGAAAAAGAGAAGAAAGATGAATCTCTAGCTTATGATTCAACAAAGGTAAATGATGATTTGTCTTTGCCTATACAATTTGATACACTTGTACCTCCTTTTTCTTGGAAGTTGGCTAAATCAAAAGAAGAGAAATATAAAAGAGAGATCTTGGAGACCTTCAGAAAGGTGAAAATCAATGTAGCACTTTTAAAAGCCAACATGAAAATTCCAAAATATGCAAAGTTGTGGAAAGAACTATGCATAAATAAAAGGAAGTTAAAGGATAATGAGAGAACAATTTTGTATAAGAATATATCAATTATGATAAATTAAAAATTACTAAAAAATGCAAAGCTCCAAGTATATTTATACTTCCCTGTGTCATTAGTGATAAGAAAATTAAGAGTTCCATGCTAGACTTAGGTGCATTTATCAATGTCATGCTATACTCAATTAATCGAACTTTAAATCTAAATTCTTTGTAAAAAAAACTCATTTGATTACTCAACTAGCTGATCGTTTGAATGTGCACCCTATTGGTATTATAGAAGATGTTTTAGTTCAAGTTAGTAGTTTGACATTTCCAACAAATTTTTACGTCTTGAAAATTGATGGAGATAGTGTATAACATTTAACTTCATTTTACAAAGATGGCTAAAACAAATATTAATGTGGATGAGAGTACTCTTTTTATTAAGTTTGATAGAGAGATAGTAAATTTTAATATTTTGGAAGCAATGAAGTTTTCTATTAATTTTCACTATGTATCATATAAATATTAGATTCAATTGTGCAGGATATGTTTAAAGAAGAAAGTGTTAGTAATGATTCTGAGTTTAATGCTAAACTCAAAGTGAATAAGTGCGTTGGTGAAATTTGTGAAGTTATAGAATCATTATATGCGATGCTAATAAATTCAAAAACTTTAAATGCTGAAATTACTATTATTTTTTAAAAAATGCTACCCTTTTTTTACAGGTTTCGAATATAAATTTAAAAGTCTTACCTAATTAGCTAAAGTATGTCTATTTAGATGAAGAAGAGTCATTACAGGCGATCATCTAAAAAATGGTATCCAAAGAGCAAGAAGAAAGGCTAGTGGAAATTCTAAAAAATTACTAAACCATAGTTGGTTAGACACTAGCTAATATAAAAGGCATAAGTCCAAAAATTTGTATTCATAAGATTCTTTTAGAAGAAAATACTAAGCTAATTTAGGAACCATAAACAAATCCAATAATGAAAAATATAGAAATGAAAGAAATTTTAAAACTTTTGGATACAAGTATAATCTATCCGATCTCAAATTGTGAATGGATGAACCTAATTCATATTGTGCCAAAAAATTTGGTTTGACAGTGATACAAAATTAGAATGACAAGTTGGTACCAATGAGAGTACAAAATGGGTGGAGAATGTATATAGACTTTAGGAAACTTAATTTGTCCATTAGAGAGATCATTTATCATTGAGAATGTGCATAGACTTTAGGAAACTTAATTTGTCCACTGGAAAGTTCATTTATCATTACTCTTTGTAGATCAAATGTTAGAAAGACTTACTAGTAAATCATGTTTTTGCTTTTTGGATGGTTTTCATATTACTATCAAATAGCAATTGCTTAAGAAGATCAAGAAAAAACTACCTTTCAATGCCCCTTTCAAAATGTATACTTTTAGGAAAATTCCCTTCGGTCGTTATAATGTTCCAAGTACACTTCAAAGGTGCATGAGGAGTATATTCTTTAAGTATATTAAGAATTACGTTAAAGTATTCATAGATGATTAACTTTTTATAGAGATTCATTTGATGATTGGTTAAATCATTTATCCAAGGTTCTCAAAAGATGCATCGGGTCAAATTTGGTGTAATATCCGGTCTTCGGAACTTGCTTAGGGTTAGAATCCTAGATCAAGCATTGCATATACATGCATAACATTAGCATTCATATACGAATTGTATTTTGGTACACATTACAAAGATAGTATATGCACTCAATTGACTAATTCTGGGGTATGAAAGATTTTAAATAACTATGATGTGATTGCAAGATTGTGTGTTATTTATGTCCAGAATTTTATTTTTGGATGGATTAAAATTAGTGAATTGGGAATTTATTGTTACAGTTGAGTAATTGATGAAATGATATATGCATCTAGTCTAAGTAAAATATTAAAGAGCAAGACAAATTGATACATGGGAATTTAGTTTGATTAGGCCTATAAAATGGAGATACATGGCATTAGGAATAAGTGACAATGGCTCAGTTAAATGGATGACAAGTGGCATGTGTATAATTGCAAAAAGTGCCCCTTTAACATTGTGATAAATGGCATCTTAGACTTGTGACATATGGATCAATAGAATGGTGACATGTGTAGCTCTACAAATGATGACATATGTAGCCTTATAATTGGTGACAAATGTAGCCTTACAATTGGTGAAATGTGTAGCCTTATAAGTAGTGACTTATAGAGGCTTAAATGAGTTACATGTGGAGCCTAAAGTAAGTGACACATGGGCCAATAAAATAGTAACATATGGACCAATAGAAGGATAAAATATGTACCAGTAGAAGGAAAGAAGTTACCAAGGTAATTCAAAATTCTGGTTTCAATTTCATCTTTCTATTTCGATCTATTTTTCATATCCTTAGAGCATGAATTTGAAGAAACTCAAAGAATGAAAGTTGTAGGTATAGGTCTTAACTTGACCTCTATGAAAGTGGCTTAAGGAAATAGTGATTATAGCTTGAGTTATGTTTGTTTTCCTAATACTGCCTGTGATAGACCCCTGTACAGGACCCTTGTATTAATTCCTGATTTTTGAGGACCTTAGAGTATGAATTAGTGAAAATATAAAACATGAAAAATGATTATTTATGTCCTATTAATTCTTCTATAAAAATGATTATTTATGTCCTATTAATTCTTCCATGAAATGCTTTGGTTAGAATATGTCTTGATAATGATTTATTGGAGATGAATTGCATGTAAGGTTGAAGATGAAGTGTGCTGGAATCTGTTGACTGTAGTGTTTTTACTGAACATGCATATGTATTTTGGACATGTCATGATCTATGGATATCTAAATTAGACGGATTTTAATTTAGAGTAAACTACAGACATATGGATACAATTTTTATGAAGGAATAGAATTTGAATTTTGTCTCTAAGGATTTCGAAATTTAGCTTGTATTGAGTTCTGGAATACGCTGTAGTACTACCCTTCACTGAAATTGTATCTTGTTTTTATCAAATAAACTGTATTGATTTAGGTCAAATCAAACAAAGTTTTCTTCATAAAAGTTGTAGGTTATTCTCTTATCTTTCTATTGGAATAAATTTTGTAATTTTTAGATATCGGAATTGAGAGATATGGGTGGTTTTACAAGTTAGAGTACACTAATTCTTTAATCACGCACTAGCCAAAATATAGGAACATTAGTTTAGAAGAATGTGTCATCTAAATACCTCATTTTCTAGGTCATAATTATCATAAAGAATTGACCTGAAAACAGAGTTGGAAAAACTAGAAAATGGGAATGCCTAACAAAGGCAAAAAGTTTCTGCCAATAAATCCCACATCCATGGGAAATTGTCCACAATTGTCGGAATTGGTTAAATATCAAATGTGCTTATTTTAGGTATGGTTTGGAACAACAAATGATTAGGTACTTTCTGTGATGCTTTAGGGATTGAATGAAGCTGAAATTTAACCTAGAATGATGTTTGAACAAATAAACAAATAAGGGATATGTTTAAAATGATGATTAAGGATATAAATTTAAGAATGAATTGTTATACTTTAGGTGTTCAAATCTGGAAAATTGGTGATGATATAAGAAAGAAAGGGGTCCTATGATGGCTAAAGTGATTCAAGAAGATGAATGTTGTGTATTAAGTAAAGATGATTGACAAAATAGATGTTAGTGATCTTTAATACTTGAATAACTTTAGTGAATGATAGAAAGATGGATTTAGAATAATCTTGTTCAATTGAGGTGTAAACCTAAGTTCAATTTAGACATATTTGAGTTATGAAATATGAATGATCTTGAGATGTGAATTTAGGAAATATATTTGGAATTTTCATTGAACATATATCATACATAACATATACATAGATGCCTAAGTGAGTACTTTTGTGATAGGTGCAAAGAAGTAACGTGTAAATGTGTGATTGCCTGTTATAGGGGAACAAATAGATACATTGTCGGGACATCTAGCCAATAAGCTATCTGGAGTAAACAGTGAGTTAACCTAGTTGTGTAAACTCAAATATTTATATTTTTATTGGAATTGTATGTATAGTGGTAATCTAGACGTGAGTTTTCTATTGGTAATGTGTTCAGTTCAAATTGTGTTGATTAAACTTAATTCCTCCATATTGAATTGATCTTACTGTAATTGTGATATTACTGATTTTGGACAATTGATTGTCTAAGGAGTTCAATATTCAAGACTATATTGGGAGTGTTTGTGATTTGAATGTGAATAAAGAAATTAAATGCTCAACTATTTATTGAATGCCAGACTTAGATCTGATAAACTGTGAAAATTGAATGTGCTTATTGATTGAAAGTGATTAATGATATATTATGTGAACTATGTTGCTCCATTACATGATGCATGTTCACATAAAGGAGTTGTGATTGCAGCAATCAACGTGAAAAGAGCTTTAAGATCACTTATGCGCATCAGAGCCTCAAGCTCAACGATTAATAAGCCCAACATCCACAACGAATACGGGACAGTACTGAAAAGAGCTTGGTATTCACAACAAATACGAGATAGTGAAATAGGCACTCGGTCATAACAAAATTAAAATGGAATGAGTCTCATTTGCTTTTGTATTTGTATCTTTAAATGTGTTCATGATATTGATTGCAAATGAATGTTGAACTATGTTATGTTGATATTGAGAAATGCTTATAACTTTGACGGTGATATGAAGAATTGTTATAAATGAGTGTTATGTTCTTAAATGATTATATAATATTCTTGCATTCAGAATGTACTTCTAGAATGAATTAAAAAGTGATTGTATTTTAAATGCTTCTTTTATTATGATGCAAATTGTAGAATATGAGTTATAGCTCTAAATGAAGCGTTACTTTGATTAAGCTGAATGTTATTCATTGATATATATGTGTTCTATTTTGAGTGAACACATCGATGATGGTTCACTTATTGAGTTCGCAAACTCACTAAAATTGCACCATTGTTTTTCAAGTTTAAGAGAAATCTAGCTAGTCTAGTTAAAGTAACTTCTGCATTTGGATATGGGTCAATGTTAAGATCAGTTCTACCTACAAATGTCTTAATTATGTTGTATCAAGAATTGTATCTTTCAACCGTTGGATATTGTACATGTGAATTTTGGAAATGTAATGACATTTGAGACCGTATATGTTTGTGAATAAAGATGGAACAACATGATTATTGGAATGTTTCATGCTATGTGCAGTGAATTAAAATGTACAATGAATTGATTTACTGTCTTAACGTGACATTTTCGTAGAGTATGTTCCTGAATATCCTTCGGTATGTCAGGTACATGCCCTATGAGAGTAGTATATTACATTTGGTGTTAAATCAGGAACAATGTCAATTTATGGTTGATCAAGACATCATTTTGGGACATGTGATTTCATCAAGGGGCATAAAAGTTGATAAGGCAAAATTGGACTTAATTGTAAAATTACCTTACCCTATAAATGTTAAGGGAGTTCGATCTTTTCTTAGATGTGCTTGATTTTATCACAAGTTTATTTAAAAATTTTCCAAGGTTACTATACTATTGTCAAAGTTGTTATAAACAGATATTCCATTTGGATTCGGGAAAGAACGTAAAGAAGCTGTTGATAAGCTCAAAGCATTATAGACAAGTGCACTAATTATTTAGCTACCAAGATCATATATATGATTTTAACAATTATATAGTGGGAGCTATTTTAGGCCAAAGAATTAGGAAAGAAAGTTGTGTCATCTATTATGCTTAAAAACGATGGATGTTGCACAATGTAATTATTCTAAAACTGAGAAGGAGCTTTTAGCAATCATTTTTGCTTTAGATATTATTTTCTTGGCATTAAAATTGTGTATTCTAACCATGCAATAACAAAATACCTTTTGACAAAAAAGAGTTAAAATTGAGGTTGATATGATATATTTTGTTGCTTCAAGAATTTGGTTTGATAATAATTGATCAAAAGGATTAGAAACCATTTGAGTAGGTTGGTTAGGGATAAAGATATTTTATGTATTTCTGAAACTTTTCCCGATGAGTAATTATTCCAAATGAAAGGTATGGTTTCATGGTACGTAGACCTTCTTAATGATTTAGTTACTAGAACTTTACCAAACTACATAAGTATTTGAAAGAACATATAGGGAATGAGGCAAAATATTACTTTTAGATGAACCTTATTTATGGAAGTTCCACTATGATCAAGTTATTATACATTGTGTGCCAGAAGATGAGCATCATTATGTCTTAGCTTTTTATCATAATTATGCATATGGTGGTCACTTTGGTGTTATACAAACTATTAAAAAAGTTTTGAATAGTGGTTTGTATTATGTGACTTTGTTTACAGATGCTTATGTGTTTTTATAAAAGTTGAGACTGATGTTAAAAGTCATGCATGATATCTCGTAGAAATGAAATGCCCTAAACCTTAATTATTACAGTTGAGATATTTGATGTATAGGGCATTGATTTTATGGGCCCTTTTCCTTCGTCTTGTGGTTTTTCTTACATACTTTTGGTATTTGATTATTTTCAAAGTGGGTGGTAGAAAAAGTAACTAGGACTGATGATTCACATCCAATAGACTGACCATTTTGTACTAATATCAATAGAGGATTTTTTCAAACAATGTTTAATGATAACGAAACAAGATAAACAACTCAAGTGATTAAATAAAATTCAACATAAATGAAAACACTTAAGATAAAAAGCTAAATATGTTACTTCATCAACGAAAGAATAGGAAGTTGTCAACCAAGGAATCTTCTATGAGTCTTCAATATAGTTACTAAAAACATATCACGCACAGCAGCCACAAAATGTCTCAAATTAACAAATGTTCATCACCAAAATGTTAACCCAATGAAAGTGCAATAACCACGACAACTGTTGAAGTTTTTTTGCACCAAACCAACAACAAAGACAACAGCTACAAAGTCACAAAAACTTCTGAAATTTTCACACACTAGCACTAAAAATGACAGCTTCAAAATTACCCAAAACTACCTAAAAAAGACAGACTTGAATTACATGAAAAACTCAAAATAGGAAGCCAATTGCTCCCACACGTTTGTGGCAAAAATAATAATTAATCACCGTAGGCAAGGGACGACCAAAACACAAACTATATAGCCCCCCCAAATCACCCAACCACGTATCTTATCAACCATGAGACAAACCATAGATTGCCTAGGGCACCAAAAATCACATAATCCTCCACTGAAAATTCAACAACACATACAATAATATATGTTCACCATTCACTGCTGAAAATCATCAAAGTAACCCATAAAATTCTAGCTATCAAAAGTCACACGAGACTTGTATTTTTCATACCCAAAAATGACAACACTTCAGCCCATATCTTACGTTAATCACACAAAAAATCCAGCTGCAATTATCAAGTCATATTTTCAAAAATATGCTACCATAGATAGTCAATATCTCAAAATAAGATATTCATTAAATCTTATTTTGATTTAGAATTTTAAACCTTGTCAAACTTGTTTCGGAAGAGTCTTATATAAACACAACTAGGGCTAATTATTAAATAATATCTAAAATTAAATAATAAGATATAATCACAAATATCTTAACAATTATAATTGCTTTTGTAATAATTTAAAAATGTATAAATTTTTTTCTATTTTATACAATGTTTAAAAAGTAGTTAATTTTTTAAACTATTCATTGGACTTCGATTCTTAAGAATTTTGATCTATATCATTCAAATAACATATGTATAAATATCTCTCTAAGTATTATGTTTTCCAACATATCATTGACCTTGAGACTTACAAGTTGGCCTGGAAAGCATTCATGTCCACTGCTACCCTTTATTTCAATTTTGTCTTACCTCATGACAACCATTATTACCAAAAGTTATGGATCTAACCAAAGATTTCAACTGTGAAGACATCCCTTACATGTGAACTTCGATTCAAATTCCATACACGGCCTGTTGATTTACTCCACTATTTTTGTTTTTTTATTTTTTTTTTGACCTTTGCCTTTACGAATAATTGAAAGGGAATTCTTAAGTGCTTGTAATTATTGAAATCTTGACTGCCAAGTCTCTCAAATTCTTTAGGATTTTCAAGTTTAAGTTTTCTAATAATCATTATAATCAAGTACAAGAATTATTAGATATTTTAATTTTTAATTTCTAAATGATTATTTGAATTAACTTTATTGTTTAATTTAAATTACCTAGCTTATTAAATATTTTATATAAAATATGTAATTTACAAATTATTTTATTTACATTTATTTTATTGCCAAGCTAGATAAAGGTTACACATAAGTCTCCATATAATCAATTGTTTTGCAGAATTTTTGGGTTTACATAACTCATTTGCATCACACATTCAGTATTTGTTAAAAATAATATACTTTTGGATAACATAATTTAAATGTAAATTTAAGTTACTATACTCTTTTTTTCCACTATACTTCTCTTCGTTCTATAAAAAATGGAAAATCAAAATAGTACAACTTGAAGCAAGAGATTTACTTTTCATGAAAATAGTTAAAGTCTTATGTAAATAAACTTTATACAATTTTTTTAATTTAGGGGCTCAAAATCATTAAGGACATCAACAAACAAAAGGTAAAAATGAATCGTAATTATGTTAGTATGCAATAAAAGAAAGCCGAGACTAAAAGGTATGTTTTTAAAGTCAAATACTTAAGTCTCGTATCATCCCAATGCATAAATTTACGAGATGTATTTAAAAGTAAGTTATAGCATAAACGGGTCATGTTTGATAAAACGCAACAAATAAAAATATATGAGCACAAATATAATAAATTGCTCTTAAGTTCAAAAGCTCGTATTATCAAATTGTATCAAGTCTTGTACATTTTTATTCAATAAGACCTATTTGAATTTAAGAACTATATTAAATCACAATGTTAATAATATTTTATTAGTTTATATGTATTATTCATATCATGTGCATTTCATGATTATTTTTAAATAAAATATAAGAGAATGATTTTTTAAATTAAAAATTAAAATTTTGAAAATAAAAAATTTACTCTTAATGTAATCACTAATGAAACCATGGTCTAGGGTCAAGCATTGACCAGCCACCACAATAAGTGGCATTTGGTTCCATACTATAATGAGTTTGACGTTTACTGCACTCATTTAAATTAATATTTAAATGAAAATTATAATATCTTTCATGACGTGAAAGCAATAGAAATAATCATTTTCTTTAAAAATTAAAAAAAGTTTTAAGGAACCTTTGCTATAGATAATTGTAGAGAAAGTAAATAAATAAATGAGAAGTCAAGAAGAAGTTAAAAGAGTGCCAGAGATTACAGTAAAGATTCTTTCTTTTCACGCCATTTAAGCATTTCTCGTGTTTGTTGCTTGCCTATCACACACTGACTTTCTTTCTCTACTCATTGAATGCACACTTTATCCTGAAATTATCTGCAGAGGTTAATTTTTTATCAGATTATTGGGGTATTTAACAAAACCCTTTATTGTGATCCGTCAGTCATCAGATAAAGAAAATTCTGTCTGATCTTCCTGGTACAGTTGTCTGATAACCCACATCCTTTCGTGGTATGGAAGCTTCATTTCTTATCTGAATTCCTCTTTATACCAATAGATTACTTCTGGTTTTCTCTACTAGTTTCGTGGCCTGGATACTTTATTTATACCATCAGTGTTTGAGCTGACTTTGATTGATGTCGACTTGTTGATTTTGTGTTCTTGTTCCTTTTTTGTAAAGCAGGAAACTTTTTTCATTGATCTGCTAATGGGTATTTGTTATACTTAACTTTATGATTATTAGCTCTAAAAGTGTTGTTAGGGCAAGTTGATGATAAAGTCTGGATTTTTGGACGCATTTTTTTGATGGGTCTCCGTTCAATTTCAGGTGGAACTTGTATACGGCGAATTGGATTCGGGAATCACTTATTGCTCCCTTTTGCCCTCAAGTATATATAGATGCAGAGGGGAGGGAATTTTTGATTGATTTCTCGTTGGGTTTTGGCTAGATTTGGTCCAGTTGGATGTATTTGCCCTGAACTATTCTGCGATTCCGTGTAACTTCTGAAGATGGAAGGTAAAGTTGATTTTGGTGGCGGATCGTCCGTGAATTTGGTCGGAGAAATGAAGATGGAAGAAGATGAGGAAGAGTTCTGCAGCTGTTGTGAAGATGAAGACGTGTGGAAGGATGTTGAAGAAATAGTGAAGGAAGAGCCTAAAGAAGATCTTGATGAATTTGCAGTGAAGATGTTTTTCAAGGGCTTGTCAGTAGAAGAGGCTGGGGAATCTGGTTGTGGGTTCTCTGGGATTGGTGTGGTGATGGAGAGAACAAAAGATCTTCCTATCATTCAGGTGCAAAAAAAGCTTGATTTCTATGTGTCGGAATGCGTTGCAGACTATTTGGCGCTGATGGATGGTTTGGCTGAGGCTATGCAAAACAATATCCGCAGAGTTTATGCTTTCACCGACTCTGAGTTGTTATATGAACAGGTGAATCATGTCATTTGAAATTCTTTATTTCTTAGCTGAAAAACATAGGAAGTGATTATTAGATATCCTATACTCGTATGAGAAGTTGAGTTTGATTGCCAGCTGCTTGTGGTCATTTTGTATGATGACCGACAAAGTTCAGTTTGGATGAGATTATCATGATTTCTGCACGCTATGCGTCACAAGATGTTAACTGAATTTTATGATCTTTATACGAATCTGTTTGTATTTGCATTCTAAATCTTATAATCTTTTCATAGTTGCTATATACCCTTTTGGCAGATAGTGAATGAAGAGAAACTTGCATTACCACTTCTCATGGCTCTTAGGCAAAGAATTCTTGAGCATATCAGCAACCTGGATGCTTTTGTTCTGAAACTCACACCAAGCATTGATCTTGAAAGGCCATTGCATTTAGCCCAGATAGCAGTTGGCGTTGTTTCTTTTCCTGCAAGTGACAATAAATCGCTGGAGAGTTGTTCTATTTGTTGTGAGGATAAATTACAGTCAATGATGATCACAATGAAGTGCTCTCACAAATTCTGTTCACATTGTATGAGAACCTATGTTGAGGGGAAATTACAGTTTTCTCAAGCACCAATCAGATGCCCTCAGTTAGGTTGCAAATATATCATCTCCATCACTGAATGCAAATCTTTTCTTCCTCTCATTTCGTATGAATTGCTAGAGAAGGCCTTTTCAGAAGCTAATGTTCTCCACTCAAACAGATTTTATTGCCCCTATCCAAATTGTTCTGTTCTTCTTGATCCCCATGAATGTTTGTCAACTAGAGCAAGTTCATCAAGCCAGTCTGGTACTATGTGTGTTGAGTGTCGAGTTTGCCAAAGGTCCATCTGTATTGATTGTGGTGTTCCTTGGCATTCTTCAATGAGCTGTGACGAGTATCAGAATCTTCCGTTGGAGGAAAGGGATGCATCTGATATCACACTGCATCGTCTAGCCCAAAACAAAAGGTGGAGGCGTTGTCAACAGTGCCGCAGGATGATTGAGCTCTCTCAAGGATGCTACCACATGACCTGCTGGTAAGATATGTGTGCAATTTATATTTCTTTTTATTTTCTATTTTGTTTTCA
Source organism: Erythroxylum echinodendron (assembly GCA_027575705.1). Taxonomy (NCBI): domain Eukaryota; kingdom Viridiplantae; phylum Streptophyta; class Magnoliopsida; order Malpighiales; family Erythroxylaceae; genus Erythroxylum; species Erythroxylum echinodendron. The sequence goes on from JANZXR010000003.1 coordinate 30,226,866, forward strand.
TTGTAGTTTATCTTTTTGTCAAGCACACACAGACACATACATCTGTATATTGATCTTGGTTTACTAAGAGTTCTTGATCAAGATCAAAGACTAATCTGCTATGACCCTAAGTTAAATTGCAGATCTATAACATACGCATCTATTTCAGTTTCCATACTTTTGACACCCATTGCATCAGTTATCATGTTAAAATCATCACCATGTTTAGTCACCTCTGCATGCCATCATTTTGCCTTGTCTCCTTGCACTGCTCACTCCCTTCTTACCTTCATGAATTTATCTATTCACCCAGTCTAGATCAAATTTCTCATGAGCTGTCAGCAAGTTATGGCAAATATGTCCTTATTCTATGGTTTTTGGCATTGACTCTTAAAAGTACAATTTGTGGCTTGTAGTAACCCTTGGACCCCAGTGAGTCTGAGAACAGATTTGTCTAATTCCCATATCATGATAGTAGTTGTGTCAAGGAAAAGAAATAGACATCTGCTTGACATAAAGAAAACATAATATTTGAGGAGAAAAAAAAAAAACTCACTTCGACTGTGTACATCTCCCTTGAAACCTCCTTTTCCTTCTCATGACTGGTTTTATCTTTTCCTTTTTGTATGCACATTTTTCAAATGGGGAGTCTAGCCCTTGTCTTCTGGGTGAGGGCACTGGGAAGAAATGTTTAAAGGGCCGCCTCCAGATGTTTGGAAAGATAAAACATGAATCATTTAGCCTGATACTTTCAAGCAATGTTTAATGCATGCTTTCAGAAGACTCATTAAAGTAACCGGGACTATTTCTGACTCAAAAAAAAAAAAGATAAATTGAGCATTATGTTGTTTTGTTTGCTCATAATCATGTGTATTGTCTGTTATGTAGTATTTTTGTGTAATTGTGCAATAGTCCCAATATTTTTCTTTTATCTCATGGTTGAGTATATAAAATGTTGATCATTAACATCAAAGAATCATCCATGCATCCTGATAAGAATATTTTTGTGAGAAAAGATCCAGTTCAATCCCCATTTTACCATTATTGATAAAAGCAGAAGTTTTGTTGAACTGGTGTAGAGAACTATATACCATCTTCTTGGTGACAATTTTGACAAAGTTGGATGACAAATATGCTATCACATTGCATTTGTCATTACAGGTGGTCTTTAATATCATATGATACATAAGTGTTAAATCTTTAAATTCTCTCTCTCAGGTGCGGGCATGAGTTCTGTTACTCTTGTGGTGTGGAATACAGAGATGGACAACAGAGCTGTCAATGTGCCTTTTGGGATGAAGACAACTCTAATGATTTGGTCAGTCAGTCTGTCCAAGAATCAGAACAGTGGGCATGGGAGACTTTTAATTCACTGCCCCTGCTCATGGATGCCTACTCAGACCAGGAGAAATCGCAGCTCGCACTGATACAAAGATTCCTTGCTGGGGGTTTCAGTCTCAGTGATCATCACCCTTATCAATCCCCACCTCGCTGTACAGACTCATACGTAGATGCCATGAAGGATCTTCATCAGCTTCCCTGGCTGGAGAGGTTTGTCTCTGTAATTAGTGACAACTATTACGAAGATTATATCCAATGAAGGTAGTGGTAGATCTTGAAGAAAATTGATGGTTCTCTCAATAATACTTTTAAGAGGTGTAACCAAATACCCCTTATTTTCATAGTCCTTTCACGCTCTCACAGGACTGCAGAACATGGCTGCATCTTGTTTGATATTATAATATACTGGACTATATGTGTCGCCCATTGATCTTGCACGAGATCAGGAGGAGAAGGCAATACCTGATTGCATTCTTCTGGAAAGAAAAGAGAAACAGAGACCTTGTTACATTATGAAATTGAAAGATTTAGCAAAGTTGTTCTCTTTCACTCTGTATTTGTCTCTTTTCTTGCTTAAGGCTTTTCGATGCTCCTCCTTTAAGCAAACTTGTCTGCTTCTCTTCTGTTGTCAATATTTAAGAAAATGAATACAGCGTTGCTGGATCGGATGCATTGCAAAGAAAAATGTTTTACTCACATGGTGGATTTCATTAACCAAGTGAGAATTTTGCTGAGTGTTCTATGAATGATCCCAGTAATTTATGAATTTCAACTACTCAAGTGGTGAGTTGTGGTCAAGTTAATTAAGAATAATTATTTATTCATCAATTTTAAAAAGTTAACAAAAAATTAAATTTTACTATTTATTTAGGGGTAGTTTGATTTTATTTTTAGTTTTTAGTTTTTGTTTTTCTTTTAAATAAAATCAAAATTTTGATTGGCTGTTAATAGTTATATTTTTATCATTGATATTACATATATAAATTTAATGATAAATTATTTTTAATTAAATAAATTTTTAAATATTTATTAATAAATTATTAATAAAATTTATTTTATTTTATCGAAATAAATATTTCGAAATTTAACTTTTTACTTATAAATTAATATTTATTTTAAAATATAGTTGAATTATTAAATTGAATTTTATTTTGAATATATTGTAAGTTTAATTATATTTATTGATAATTATTAAATTAAATTTATTTAGTTAATTACAAAATTAAATAAAATTGTTAAGTAAAATAAAATTATTCATAATTCATATTAATAATTAATTTTAGTTAATTAAATATATAGACTTATTACTAATAATTAATATATTAAATAATTAAATATTATTTATTTAGCTGATAGTAAATTAGATTATAAGAAACAAAAAGTTTTGTTAAATTTGAAAATAGGAAAAAATTAAAATAAAAAACTAAAACTAAAAAGCTCAAACAAATACCTTCCTTTTTACATTAAATAATATTTGAGGATATTTTTTATCTTGATTAAATCTTAAAAAATTATTAATTTTTCTACTTTCCTCCAAACCTGAATGAGTATTTTTCATTTAAATAATATTTAATGGACCAGTTTATTAAAAATAATTAAATTTTTACCTTTAAGTCATCAATTATCATCCCTAAAGTCAAACTCCTGTTGCTAAGTCATTGCAAATGCACAAATTATATTACATGGATCCTTGTACTATAATCACAAATGTATTGAATTATCAATACCAAAGCTAACTTTGGCATGCGTTTCGGTTAAGCTTCAACTTCTTGGCTTCTTGCCCACGAACAAACCCTTCCTAAGTCTTACAATGAAGTGACAAAAATATAGTACCAAAAAAATGACGAAGCTCTTAAGACAAATTAAAGGCAGCAACTCGGTTTAAGTGACGTCGAGTTTCAAAGAGAGCTGAGTCGTCGTCAAACTACTGTAGACAACTAGACAAGTGAATAGCGCAAAAATGGAGAGTAGCGAAGAAGATGACGATTTCCCTTCAATCGAGAGCATTACTCCTCAGTCCAAGATCGATTCTTTCTACCAATCCCACACTGAAAAGGTTTTTTTTTTTGTTTTGTTTTTCTTCTATATTTCCTCTGCATCTTGTTGGGGAGCTCACTTTTGACATTGGATTAGTTTAGTTTGAGTGAATCGAGTATTTTACTTCAACTTCATTTTCTCTTTAAAGTTACGATTTTGTCTAACTGGGTTTCTCTCATTTTTCTGATTAGCGTTAACAAAGTTGGATTGTTGTGATCCATGATCCATCTTATAGTTGAATTTCGACCATTTTGAGGTTTCCATTTCGGATTTTGTTAAAGTTTACATTTTTGCAAGCATTCAAACGAATTTTTTTCCCCTTGCAACTTCTATCTTCTGAGTTCGTCCACATACCATGGTTGCTCTCGTCTCTCTCAAGCAGAGCACCTCTTTCCTCAGTTACTTAGGCTTTATCTTTGTGGTTGCATCCGGTGAAGTTGGTCGTGGATAGAAATCAATGGTTTGTTCTTGTTGAGCAGTATATACTACCAAGTTCAGCAGACAGAAAAAAATATCTGCTGAGTGGTCCTCTTTTAGCCGTTGTTTCGTGACACGTTAGACGCTGTCTTATTAGTATCTATTTTTTAAAATCTGAAGAAGCTTTATAATGTAGGGAATCAGAGAAGTCTGTTGTGAGCTCATGGATTTGAAGGATGCGGTAGAAAACTTGTGTGGCAATATGCAAACGAAGTACTTTTCTTTCCTCAGGTAAGCCATAGTTCACTACTCGCGAGAACATTGGAACTAACGTATTTATAATCTCATATTTGTTCTTTATGGGCTGGATGTGCACAAGTATTGACATGTAAATTCAACCAAGTACAGTTTTTTTCTAATCGAGCACATAATATGCTTTGTAGTGAAGATGAGAACAGTGCACGGTTTATAATCTTATATAATATATTGGTTCAAAATATAATGAATTGGAAAGTAACAATCCATGTGGCCAATCCCATCAAGATGTCAAGTTTTAGTCATTCAACTTGTAATTAGGACCAGAGAGCTTCTTTAAAGCAGAGTCGTTTCTGATTAGGTTGACTGCCATCCTCTATGAAAATACTAGAGGGATCTGATAGAATCTTATCAGGGCCTATTTTCTTCTTATGCTCTTGTAACCATAGAACATCTTTGGTTCCTTTTCCAGTTTGTAAACAATACATTTGATTTGCTTAAACTTAGTATTATTAATCCTTATGATTTTTGCAGATTGTCAGAAGAATTGGTCGAGATGGAGCATGAGTTAGTTGAGCTGCGAAAACACATTTCTGCTCAGGGAATTCTTGTGCAAGATTTGATGTCAGGGGTTTGTCGTGAACTGGAAGAATGGAACCATGATAATGCCACCATTGATGATTCCCAGCAAGATCTCGAGATCAACGAGTCTCGAAGCCACTTGCCAAGTGGTATTGATAGTAAAAATGCCACTTTCTTGGATAATATCGATGTTCTATTGGCTGAACACAGGGTGGAAGAAGCAATACAAGCCATAGATGCTGAAGAGAGAAACTGCCCAGAGCTGAAAGGCCCAGGTGATGATTCTGAAGCTGAGGAAATGTCATATAGATCAGCTTTTTTGAAGAGAAAGTCAATGCTTGAGGAACAGCTAATTGGGATTGCTGAACTGCCTCTAGTCAGCATTCTGGAGCAGAAGAAAGCATTGGCTGGTTTAATTTTGCTTGGGAAGGGTCCTTTGGCACACCAACTGCTGCTGAAATCTTATGGGTACCGCCTCCGAAAGAGTATTGGTGATTTTCTTTCCTCATGTTCCGTGTATCCCATAACATTTCCAGTTACACTGTCCAGGCTTGTCTTTTCAATGATCTCATTGACAACAAAGGAATCTGGCTCAATATTTGGTGATAATCCTGTATACACTAATAGGGTTGTTCAATGGGCAGAGTGGGAAATTGAAAATTTTGTGCGATTGGTGAAGGAGAATGCACCCTCTTCAGAGACTGTTTCAGCTTTAGGTGCAGCGAGTAGTTGTGTTCAGGCTAGTCTTAGCTACTGCTCAATGTTGGAATCACAGGGACTTAAACTGTCCAAGTTGCTTTTAGTGCTTTTGCGACCATATGTTGAAGAAGTATTAGAGTTGAACTTTAGACGGGCTAGAAGAATAGTTCTGAATACGGCAGAAAGTGAGGAGATCCTGCTTCAGTCACCTCGCACTCTTTCTCCATTTTCTATGTTTATAACTTCTTCAAATGGTACGCTGATCGACAGTGGAGTTAATTTTATGGACATTATTGAGGTAAGTTTGTTGTGTTTCATTATTAATTGCAGATCTTTTTAGCTACTATATTCACAAGCACCTGTTTGTGCAGACTTAAATTCCTCCTGTATGGTCTAAGATGTAGCCTTTCGTTTTTGCATCTTGTTGTCCATATTGTTATAACTGAAGTCTTTGCATTGTGTGCAAATGCATTATGTTCTTGTAGTTTCCTTGATTATAAGTTTACTAGAATTCTCTTCTCCAGTATTTCATGCCAGCTCAATGTACATATGCGGTTAATTGATGTGAAACATTTTTACAGGAGATTTTGTCACAGTTAACCCCCTTGGCTGTTGTGCATTTTGGAGCAAATGTATTGACTAGAATTTCACAGTTGTTTGACAAATACATGGATGCATTGATTAAATCTCTACCGGGGCCCTCTGATGATGACAATTTTACTGAGGTGAAAGAGGTCTTGCACTTCAGGGCTGAAACGGATTCAGAAAAGCTTGCACTTTTGGGAATAGCTTTTACCATTCTGGATGAATTACTACCGCTTGCTGTCGCGCAAGTTTGGAGTCCGAAAAATGAAAGCAAGGAACCAAGTATTGAGAGTATTGCACCTCATGTCATGACGGCAGAATTAAAGGATTGGAAACGCCACCTTCAACACTCATTTGACAAGCTTAGGGATCACTTCTGTCGTCAATATGTTTTGTGCTTCATCTATTCAAGAGAAGGGAAAACACGATTAAATGCACAAATTTATTTAAGCGGTGATGGGGAGGATTTATACTGGGGCAATGATCCTCTACCTTCATTGCCATTTCAGGTAATAAGTGATCATCTCAATTAGTGAAACTTCTCTTTCTGGGTACATGGGAACACAATTACTGAATTTTACTTGTGTCATCTTTAGATATATTTTTCTTTTCTATTGAAAGCTATTGTCTTTGGGTTCCATCCTGTGATATGTCTTAGGATATCCGTTTAACATGTATTTTCCACCATTTGATACTTCATTAGTTACGCATCAAGATAGGAACTGAAAGTAATCCCTCTCTACCATTGCAAGTGGTCTGCTTGATATTGGTTTATAAACTACTTAAAAAAGCTAAGCAATCTAGAGATAGGAACTGAAAGGAATCCCTCTCTACCTTTGCTAGTGGTCTGCTTGATATTGGTTTATAAACTACTTAAAAAAGCTAAGCAATCAGTTGTCTAGATATTTGAGTCCTTATTGCTTTTTTAATGCATCACTTCATCATCTTAAGTTCAGTCAAATGACAAATATTAGCTTGTGTGATATTGATTTTACTTCCAAATCAATCCTGGATATGCATCAGAACCAAGTTAACAATGAGAATACAGACCATTGCCACTGCTCTCGTATTTATCCATCATAGATAGTTGTTTCTCTAATGACTCCTTGTTGTAACTGATGGATTTATTCTTATTGCAGGCACTATTTGCAAAATTGCAGCAGTTAGCAATTGTGGCTGGAGATGTTTTACTCGGGAAAGAGAAAATACAGAAAAATTTGCTTGCTAGGCTAACAGAGACTGTTGTAATGTGGTTGTCTGATGAGCAGGAATTCTGGGATGTGTTTGAGGATGAATCAGTTCTCCTTAAGCCATTAGGGTTGCAGCAGGTTCCTTTTCTCTATCGCTTTCTTTAATTAGTCGTCTGTGGTGATCCCTATTCTTGGTCTCATTCTCTCTGAACTTCTTTAGTAACTTACTTGTGGCTGAACCTTTTCTCTTGTGCCACCTTTTGGTAGTCATCTTGAGTCAGTTATAGCTCAATTTGGCACCAAATGAAGCTTTACCTTTCTTTGGCACTATGGAACGTGCGATTTGTAGACACATTTTGTTTCCCTTAACATGGCATTGTTTGCTAACCCAAGTCATTTCTGCTTGCTCACTCTCTCCTGACTATATGTTCTACTTCTGACAGTTAATACTCGACATGCACTTCACTGTTGAAATTGCACGTTTTGCGGGTTATTCATCTCGACATATACACCAGATTGCTTCAGCTATAATCGCACGGGCAATCAGAACATTTTCAGCTAGAGGCATAGATCCACAAAGGTACTCCTCATTCTGTTTCACTATACATATTTAATCAAAAATGTCCTGTTTACCACTGTGCACTAAATATCAACAACTATTTAAAGCAGCGCACTACCTGAGGATGAATGGTTTGTCGAAACAGCAAAGTCTGCCATAAACAAACTTTTGTTAGGAACATCTGGGTCAGACTTATCTGAAATTGATGAGGATCATATCAATCTACCTGATGAGGTTGTCTCAGATTCTGATGACACTGCTTCGTCACTTTCCACATTGGAATCAACTGAATCGTTTGCCTCTGCAAGCATGGGTGAACTTGATAGTCCAGTGTACTTCACAGATCCTGAGGGCTGAAAATTTTGAGCTCTAACCTTGAGGTTTCCAATGGAAGTATCTTAACATTTACGTGAGCCAGGAAACTCTTACTGATCAGAATTTTGGATGTGCGAATTCAGGTTATAATCTTCAGGAACATATCATGAAACGTTGTAGTTGGTTCATATCCAATTGTGTATGTGATGACCAGCTGTTCAACCTTCGTTCAAGGACACCCTCTTGCTCAGATGTTGTAGTTATCCAATATCTTATGTTGTATTTATAAATAGTTTTAGACTTGTAGAAGAGCTGTAGACGGAAACAAATTTAAACATCTTATTGTAGCTGCTTTCCCATGCAATTTTTTCTACTGCTAGCCAATTAAAGGTAGTGAAATTTCATATCATCGAGCAGTTGCGCTGGAGAATTTCTCTCCTCGTAGTTTTTCTTTTTTCCTCATTCCTGCTGCTTAATAATTTTGAAACTTGAAATTGAACCCTTAAACATGCTAAAAGGCTGCATGTTACGATGATGGACTAGAATGTTTTTTTGACTTGCAGGAATCAGAATGGTAAAGAAGTTGAACTTCACGCGAGTTTCAACTTGTTCAATTGATAAGCATTCACGCGTTTACTTCGTATGAGTATACCTGTAACCACTGAATGTGTACTTTATTCATATTCTTTACGTGTGAACGAAAGTCTTTGTCATCCTCTTTAAATGGTTCTCTTCTCTCTTCTCCCCCTGGAATCATCTTCCCTTTATAACAAAGATAGGCACCAAAACTATTCTGCACCGTATATAACTTAAAAGTGAAGTTTCTATTCATGTCAAGATGATGAAACATGACTTCATATTAACTAAACAAGGGATTTCTTAAATTCGTTTTAGATGAAGGCCAAAGCAAAAACCACCGATAAACTTTTCTTTTCCCCCATTAACAGGGTTCTGATTCCCAAATGAGACGTTCTAATTCCTTTCTCTTAATTAAACATTTGACTTAAATGGCATGCAGAGGGAATCAATCCTTTTCTTACAGTATCTGAAAGGTACTGCTTCAACTTGACGGGGCTACATATGTATGTATATTCTTTGATCATCTTTCCAAGTTACATAAACCATAGTATAGAGTCCTATAGTCATGTCTGATCAGGAAAAGTTCAAGACACGGTGTTTGATACAATCCATAAGCTGGATTCTCCTTTCTTCTCCAGCGACACAACTTGTGATTTTCGCTGTCTCCACCATTGGAATAAATTATTGGTAATGCCAAAAGGGAATCGGAAAAGTATTATTCTTTTCTCTCCTTTTCTCTCAATATAAAGGCTCCATTTGCAAGGTTTATTTCATCTGCAAACGTTCATTCCTTGCAAGTAATTGTTTCAGGGATTGTAGTAACTAACAACCAGTTGCCATCATACTCATGTCTAAAGGACCCCATTATTCAGCAGAGGAGGAACCACCGTACATCGAGGTTAGTTATCTAGTCCTCTAAACAACAATTGAATTTGAGTTACAAGTACGAGAAGGTTGCAATTCTGTTGTAGGATTTTATTAGGATTGTGTGAATACGTGTGGGTAATAAACTGTTAAGTTTATTTGTTTCAGGAGACTAAGGGATGGGTGTTCAAGCCCAAGTTACTTAACATCACATGGGGTAGCGACAATCGCTATTGGCGCTTCCCAAGGTACGTGACAATTGAGTTCTCTTCAACTAGTTCACTATTTCTGAATTAGTTTAAAAAGCATCAAGTCTTGTCTCATTGTTTTTGCTACTTGGTAGTGACAAGGAAGTAGTAGAACTGGTGCAAGTTTCATGGGTTGAAGTAAAAGCTCGGATAACAAACAAGCTGAAACCCGGGAAGTACCAAATCAGTTTCGTGTTGTCCATGAACAACGGTGCCTTTGGTTGGAGAGACTGTCCTCTTCACATAATGGCTAAGGTAGGGACAGAGAAGTTTACAAGGCAAAAGATCGAACTTCCCGAGCCTGGTAAAGGTCCAAAACGAGTGCCTCATGAGTTCGTGGTTGAGGTTAAAAACAACAATGAAAGCCTCAATTTTGGTCTGTACGAGGTTTGGAGTGGCAAGTGGAAGGGAGGTTTGCTGATTCATGAAGCCAGAGTCACTAGAAAAGATTAAGAGGCCCGAGTATATGGGAAGAATATGATGTGCTTTTAGGAGAGTTGACCTTATGAACGAAGCATCACAGGACACGATTTGTTGTTTTCGTCACTGGTCTTACTGTCAAATGGAAATAAGCTTTAATATTGCTGTTTATCAAATGCCAAACTTAATCTATATAGCTTCTAAGTATGGTGGATTGTGTCCCACTGATCATCATTGATGTGAAAACAGAATTCTAACTTTGACAAACCATCGAGGATAGCAGACCTTATTAACAGGGAGAGCTTTGCCATTGTTGTATCGAGGAGTTGTAGTCATAAACTACGAGAGACCCCACGACGTCAGGCTCGATCTGAATCACACTTGGTTCCACATTAAGCTGTGGCTCCAACAGATCTTTAACCTTTTACTCTCTAGAGCTTCTCTTGGTAGATTTGGACTTAAGGCGACTTCCTTCACGATTCTTATCATGCTTCCTATGTTTGTTCGACTCAAACATATCAACTTATGAAGGTAAGTTTTTAACCCTCGAAGCTATGAGGGTTAGACCTACGTATGCAGCAAAAGAGATTACGTAAACTCTGTAAATCCACAATTGTTAAGAGAAAGATGAACACCTACAACTCGATTCATTGAAAATTCCAACCTTTTAACAACTCGTCAGTGATGTTTCTCCGAGAAAGAGACTTGCCTCGTTCGAGTAAGACCTTTGCTTGAATAGACAACAGGCTCTCATGCGTTCTCTTGGGAGGTCAGGTATTTTGACTGTACCATCCTGCAAACTTACTTGCAAACCTCAATGAATGCACGAAGCTAATCAAGTCCACACTTGACTCTACGTTTCCTAGATATAAAACTACTAGGAACCTAATCTCAAACCGCTAAGAATATGACTGCAATTCACCTAACTCATGCATGTTTCCCTAATAACTCAACATAAAATTGCAAAGTAGTAAACTTGAACTACAATTAAAGTTATCGTAAATGTTTTAAAAACCGAACCAAAAGTTAAACCTATAAGACAAATCATTTAAGATTTAAAAGATTCAACCGGTACTAAATCATCATAAAATCGATTATAGATTAAACAAATTTAAAGAATTTAAAATATAATTGAAAAAGCTTGTTTTTACTTATTAAAGAATTTAAAGTTTAGTTAAAAAGAGATTGTTAAACAAAAATTAATTAATTAATTTTAGAATATAAGAATTTATTAAAATTAACTGATTAATTTATAAAAATTGATTGATTAATTAATAAATTGATCAATTTTAATAATAAGAGTTATTGAAATAAATTAACCCAAAAAGTTAAAAATCAAACTAAAAAATAAATAGCTCAAGATTTTCACAGTTAAACTAGATTGTTGAGTCTTTTAATCGTTGGTGGTCATTATAAAAGCTTAGCCTACAAAAACATGCTCTCTCATGAGCTGTAGTTTTCTACTCTTTACATACAGGGGGATATAATACTTTAGGGTTAATTACACCATAATTACATGTGGTTTGGATCTTTCCACTTCACTTTCTGATTTTTAAAAGCTATCAAATAACTCCTAAAGTTTGGTTTTTATTTCACTCGTATCCATTAATGTCATTCTTCATTTGATTTCTAATGGAACGTCGACAATCGATGTTGTATGGTTTAGTTATTGTAACGTGTTTTTATGTAATGTAGGATACGTCAAACATAAATTAGTCTGTTCCTTATATATTAGATACTATGAGTTTGATAGATGATAGCATTATGTGTTACATAGACTACCTAAGAAATATGGCCTGATTTTGTGGACTCAGATTTTCTATAAGCCTATATTAAACTTGGTTTAGGGTTTTTTTTTAGTTTAATAGTATATTAAATCTTATACGTTAATTTAGTACTTAATGGACATACCGATTTAATGTCAATAAAGAAGTGTATATAAACTAGTATTCTCTCTACTATAATCAAGTACAAACAAAACTCAAATACAAAAAGAGTAGGTATTTGTGCATTGAGTTATCTATCAAGTTATTGTACAGAAAGAAAGTCAAGAGAGAGAAACTAATTTGTAATTGATAAAAGTTTTTTTTTCTACGTCATGACGAATTTTACTCAAGATAAGTGATTTATTTGCTTTATTTATGTAATTATTATTATATTCAAGATCTGTATAGACACGAGTGATTTACTTATAATATATAATTAATGTATGATTTATATATTTAATATTTAATTATTCAGAAATAGAAAAAATTATATTTAATATCAGAATCCTAAGTTCTGATTTGAATAAATAATAATGCATAGATTATTGTTTTGATGATCGTATCGGATATGATTTTTATTAAAAATATTGCCGCAATTGTGTATTTGTCGGGACTTGATCTTTTATTTTCTTTTCTTTTTATCAATCTTGTGTCTTTTTATCTTAACCATCTATTTATATAAGACTCACATAAATAGATAGTTAGAGATAAAAAACTACAGGATTGGTAGAGGAAAATGTAAATGAGCATTTCATTTGGTCTTTGTCTCCATAAACAACATGGAACATTTTTTTGGAGAACGGTGAAAACAGATTGATGTGACTCCACCATATTGTCTTTAACTTTGAAGAAGCTATCATAGAAAGATGATGGGCGCCTCCTGTCTTGGCAAAAGACTAAAACTCTCCCACTTAAGACTTTGTTGCTTTGCCAAAACCTTTCGAAAGACGCGTGGAGTGTGTAAGAGTAACCTGATGGTGACCATGATGTTGAGGTTTGCCACCCATTTTACCCCATAAAAAGTTTTGCTTTTCCAGATTTCTGAAGTTTCCGGTGTCCCTTTTCTTGCCGCCTTATTTGCGGTTATGTAGCCGTAAACTTACCATATCAAGATTAGGGTTTTAGTCTTTTGGGGTTAACTTGCTTTCAACGGCACTGCATAGAGTTCGTTTATTTTAGAGGATTTCGTTTTACACTGGAATTGGAATGCTTACTGTGATTCTTATCGGCATCTTTTCAATTCTGGAATTAAGTTTTTGAATAGAAAATTATAGTTTTGACACATGAAATTTTGATATGGATGAGTTTTTTTTTATTTCTTAGCTTTTAGTCGTATTAATGATATATCGTCTTGTAATCAAAATTTTAATTTTAGTTTTATTTTATGATTATAATTATGATTATTATTTTATATACATGACAGTATGATTAAAATTAATTTGTTACTCAACAAAGTGGCGAAATTAGTTTTGAAGGTATAGTCATATAATTAATGCATTTTTATGAAATGCTATTATGAAAATTTTGTTAGTTGATAGAAATTAAGGATTTTACCTAAAAGTAAATCAATATTCTATAACTAATAAATATAAAGAAAATAATTGATATACTCTTGTCATATATGTATAGTTATCCAAAGATGCTATATATATTTGACGAAGCTTATTTAATTTTCTTATAAAGTAAAAAAAACATTTTAATGATGGTGATGATATGTATTGTTGTGTTTACCCAAAGTAAACATGCAATATATTTAATGTATGTGCTTCCTGTCTGAATCTCTTACTTAGTGAGCGTTTATATATTTACAGTTATTAGCCTTCACTCTTAAGCTTCTTCTATTACTTTATTCACTGGTGTGAATTTTTTTTTAATGAAGCGAACAAGTCACTTTCCATTTAAGTGCTTTAGATCTTGACTTCGCACTATTAGAGAATAAGCCTTATGACCCTATTGATACCAGTACAGAGGCTAAAAAAAAAACTATAAGGCGTGGACAAGGTCTAACGGGCCATGTTTGAACTTTATGCGAATGACGATTGCCAACAACATTAAGTCTACTATTCCTAACACTGGAAATTAAAATGCTAAAGATTTTCTTAAGCTTGTGGAAGATAAGTTTCGTTCTGCCGATAAGGCACTTGTAGGGACACTTATGACTGAACTCACGACCATGAAGTTTGATGGGTCAAAGAGTATACAACAACATGTCCTTGATATGACAAATATATAGCAAAACTTAAGACACTGGATATGGTTGTGGAAGACTCCTTCTTAGTGCAGTTTATCATAAACTCACTTCCTACTGAATAGGACCGTTCCACATCAATTATCACACATTGAATGTTAAGTGGAATATTGATAAATTGTCTAGTAAGCTTATTCAGGAGGAAGCGAGCTTAAAGAAACAAGGAGTTCATTCTATTAACCTAGTCGGTCAAGGAGCTGGAAAGAAACTCAAACCAAAGGCCAAGAATTTTAAGAATGGACCTGCTAAAGTTTCACAGGTTGCCAATGGTGAAAGGAAGGGACAAAAGTTAGATAAATGCACTTTTGCAAGAAAGAAGGACATTATCAGAAAGATTGTCTGAAACGTAAGATTGGATTCGAAAAGAAAGGTATACAATATATTTTTGTAAGCTTTGAATCAAACTTATCTAAAGTTCCTTTTAATACTTGGTGGTTTGATTCTGGTGTCACTACTTATGTTTCTAATATTATGTAGGGATTCCTTACAATCCAAACCATATGCCCAACTAGCAACTTTCTGTTTATGGGAAACCGAATAAAGGCCCCAATTGAAGGTGTAGGGACTTACAGGCTAACATTAGATATTGGGCATCACTTGGATCTAATGAACACTCTCTATATACCTTCAATTTTTAGAAATTTAATTTCTATTTCTAGGCTTGATGCTAGTGGATACACCTTTTAGGGTGGATATGGTTGTTTCAATTTGTATAAGAATAATTCCTTTATTGGTTATGGAATGCTTATATATGGTTTATATAAATTGAAACTTGATGATGTTTTTTCTGAATCCCTATTTATTGTCAATCACAATGTTGGAATAAAACGTAGTTTGGTGAATGAACATTCTACTTACTTGTGGCATAAATATTTGGGTCACATATCTAAAGAAAGGTTAGAAAGATTAGAAAAGAATGACATTCTATCGAATCTAGATTTTACTGATCTTGAATTATATGTGAAATGCATTAAGGGCAAGCAAAACAAACATAGCAAGAAAGGAGCCACGAGAAGCAGTCAGCTTCTTGAAATAATACACACCGATATGTGCGGGATTTTTAAAACTCTGTCCTTTAATAGAGAAAAATACTTCGTCACCTTTATAGATGATTTTTTATAGTATGACTATATCTATTTGCTGCATGAAAAATCTCAAGCTGTAAATACCCTTGAGGTGTTTGTAAAGAAGGTTGAGAGGCAATTAGATAAAAAAATTGCAAATTATAAGATCTAATAGTGATGGTGAGTATTATGGAAAGTATGATGAATCTGAATAGTGTCCTGGTCTATTTGCTAAGTTCCTCGAAAGTCATGGTATATGTATATAGTACACTATGCCAGGCACACTGCAATAAAATGATGTGGCAGAAAGGCGAAGTAGAACATTAATGGATATGGTTAGGAGTATGATGAGTAATTCCTCATTACTCAAAAGTTTGTGGATATATGAACTTAAAACTGCTATGTATCTGCTAAACAGGGTTCCTAATACGGCAATTCCTAAAACTACTTTCGAGTTATGAATTGGAATGAAACCTAGTTTAAGACACTTGCAAGTTTGAGGTTGTCCAGCAGAAGCACGTATTTATAATCTACATGAAAGAAAATTAGCTTCTCGAACAGTTAGTGGTTACTTTATTGGTTACCCAAAGAAACCCAAAGGAAACATATTTTACTATCCGAACCATAGTTATAGAATTGTTGAAACAGCCAATTTTAAATTTTTAGAGAATAGTGAGGTCAGTGGGAGTGCTGAAAATCAAGTTGTGGATATTAATAAAATAAGGGTTGATGTTCCATTACCCATAAATGTTCTTAAACCCACAACTACAACAAATGTTGTTCCTGCTTTGGAAAATCAAAATAATCAAGAACAACATTTAAATAATGAAGAAGTACCCCATGAAGAACCTAACTTACTACTAACTCATGAAATGAACCAGTTGGTATACCTTTAAATAAACCTATAAGGGTTAGAAGTTCGGCTATTTATGATGATTATGTGATTTATTTTCAAGAGTCGGATTATGACTGTGGAATTGATAATGATCATGTTTCTTTTTCATAAGCCATAGGTAAAGATAAATCTGAAACATGGATTGATGCTATGAAAGAAGAGTTGAAATCAATAACTCAAAACAATGTCTGGGATCTTGTAGACTTGCCAGAAGATTCTAAAAGAGTTGGCTGTAAATGGGTCTTTAAGACCAAACGCGACTCGAATGGCAAATTTGAAAGATATAAAGTTAGACTTGTTACCAAAAATTACACTCAGAAAGATGGCATTAATTATAAGGAAACTTTTTCACCTGTCTTAAGGAAAGATTTATTGAGAATAATTTTAGCATTAGTAGCTCAATTTGATTTATAGCTACATCGAATGGATGTGAAAACAACATTTATGAATGGGATCTTGAGGAGAAAGTTTACATGGATCATCTTAAAGGTTTTTCCATTAAAGGTAAAGAAAGTATAGTGTGTAAATTAAAGAACTCAATATATGGACTTAAACAAGTTTCGAGGCAATGGTATATTAAGTTCAATAATACCATTACTTATTTCAGTTTTGAGGAAATCACTGTTGATCGATACATTTACCGAAAGATCAGTGGGAGTAAGTTTATATTTCTGGTTCTTTATGTTGTTGGCATTTTGCTTGTTGCTA
The DNA here is from genome assembly GCA_027575705.1 of Erythroxylum echinodendron. Lineage (NCBI taxonomy): Eukaryota > Viridiplantae > Streptophyta > Magnoliopsida > Malpighiales > Erythroxylaceae > Erythroxylum > Erythroxylum echinodendron. The sequence continues at coordinate 30,243,617 of JANZXR010000003.1, forward strand.
ATGACTTAGGTTTGTTGTATAAGACTAAAGAATTTCTTTCTAAAATTTTGAAATGAAAGATATAATAGAAGCATCCTATGTGATTTTAATTTCAATATTCCGTAAGAGATCAGAAGGTTTATTAGGATTGTCTCAAAAAGCCTATACTGAGAAAATTCTTGAAAAATTTAACAAAAGCAAGTGCTTAACAGGTATAGTCCCTATTTAAAAGCGAGATAAGTTTAGTCCTATGCAATGTCCAATGAATGGTGTCGAACGTAAGAAAATGGAAACAAGTCCATATGCTTCTGTTGTGGGTAGTTTGATGTACCTACAAATCTGTACTAGACCCGACATCAGTTTTGCAGTAGGGATGCTGGGCAGATATCAAAGTAATCCTAGTATTGATCATTAGAAGGCTACAAAGAACGTGATGAGATATCTTTAAGGAACATAGGATTACATGCTCATTTATAAGAGGTCTTATCATTTAGAAGTGATTGGATATTCAAATTCAGATTTACGAGTGTCTTGATAGTAGGAAGTCAACATTTGTCTATTTATTCCTATTAGCTGAAGGAACAATCTCATGGAAAAATACCAAACAGTCTGTTATTGCTTCATTCACTATGAAAGCAGAATTTGTAGCTTATTATGAGGCTACAATTCATGCATTATGGTTACGAAATTTTATTTCAGAGCTTGGGGTTGTCGACATAGAAAGTAAGCCGCTGAAAATTTATTAGGACATATCTCATGGTAGTAGATCCTCTGACTAAGGGTGTGCAACCAAAGACATTTAAATAACATGTGCTTAGGATGGGTCTTGGTTGTATTGATGATTGATAATAATGTTTGATGATGATATTTTAAAACTCTTGAGCTCAATAATAATATGTTTCTGAATTTTATATTTCTTATTCATTATGTTTATGTCTACATGATTGTTTGAATAAGAAATTTGTATGTATTTTCATAATAAGTATGTGGACTGTATGTTGTTTATATACAACTTATGAACATAAACATAATAAGTTCTTAATATAGTAGTATATGGAAGGGAGTATACGACCATACTTTGTATGACTGCCATAACCCACATAATGTGATTTGCTGTGTTGAGGTGCTTTTGATGTTAACGGTTTATAAGATTTAATTCTTGCTAGCCTTATGTTATACTATTAAATGTAATGATGAAACATCCAGCCAAATGGGAGAATGTAAGAAATATGGCCTGAGATTGTGGCCAAGATTTTCTATAAGCCCATATTAAACTTGCTTTAGGGTTTTATTAGTTTAATAGTATATTAAATCTTAAAAGTTAATTTCGTACTTGATGGAAGTACAAGATTTAATGTAAATAAAGAAGTGTATATAAACTATTCCTCTCTCTACCTTAATTAAGTGCAGACAAAACACAAGTACTGAAAGTGTAGATATTTATGCATTGAGCTATCTATCAAGTTATCATACAGAAAGAGGGTCAAGAGAGAGAAACTAATTTGTAATTGGTAAAAGTTTTCTTCTCTACATCATAAAGAATTGCACTCAAGGTAAGTGATTTATTTGCTTTATCTATGTGATTATTATTATATTCAAGATTTGTATGGACACGAATGATCTACATATAATTCATGATTCATGTATGATTTATGTCTTTGATGTTGGATTATTAAGAACCAGAAAAATTACAGCATATCATGACATATGTTACGTCATATAACATCTAATTTAACATAAATTAAGTTGCTCAATTTAACTAAGATATGTTGTTCGAAGTCTCATATCTATATTAAAGCAATATGGTACATGCATAAATATAAGGTCTAATCATTTTTATATATAGACGTTGGACACTTTAACAAGTATTCTTCAATAGTATGGGAAAAATCTAAAGCATTTATTTCAAATCTATTTTTACGAACCTGAAGTGAATATGACAAACAATTTATGGTCCATTGAAATTTTTAATTCCAACTTGTAATTGTCTGTTGACTATAGGCTTGTTATTAAAACATCATTCTAATCTTAGTTCGATAATTCGAGTCTTAAATTTGGAGAGAAAAAAAGAATCCGAGATAGTAGACTGACTCCAAAAAATAGATGTTATGCAATTTAAATCGTAACTGATCAATATGCTCTTAGAATCAAGCCTTAAATTCTTTTTGTGACAGATTAAGTCTTTAACTAGCTTAAAGTATACATGTGGTTGAAACTTGAGGGAGAAATAATAGGTATGGATTAAGCTCCTATGAACCAAAGCTTAATGAATGGTCCAATAAGCTAAAGATCTCTAGGTATTGCCTAGATTGGAGACAGGTGACACTATCATAAGCATCTACATACTTTCACATTGAATATTACATTTCCTTTCTCCAACTTTACTAATTTGATCATAGGAGATCAAACGTCTGAAAAATGCTTTGATCTTTAATTTTGTAAATTTATTGAAAAAACTGATAAACGAAATTTGAACTATATTCTAACTCATCATTTATCTATTCCCAAATGTTTTGACTCAGACTTAGGTTCAAAGAATTTAGACCTCGAGATTATACTATTTTAAGTAAGATAGAATAATAGAAGTTAGAATGTTTATAAGGAAGGAGGGTGTGTGTAATTTAGTATAAGAATTCAATTTAACTGTTAACTTTTTTCCCTTTAAATTTCAAATTATGCATGGCTTATTATTTGTCCAACCTTATTTTATAGATGTTCGCTTAAAGAAAACCACTAAATTTGAACCTCGGAAGTGTTAATTGTCTTCATGGATCAAAAAGAATGAAGTTCAATGCTAATTTGAGGCAAAAATCAATGAGTTGAAGTTGTTAATGGAATATATGCCCATGTCTAGGAGGTGACATTTCAGACATAAACGTTTAAGCGACCATGTATATTGTAAACTTCATCCTTTTGAAGATTTAAAGATAAGCTTGAAGGCAACAACTGGATAAGATGAAAATACTTAACAATCGAAGTGTTTAAGAGTTTAAATAGAATTATTCAACTACATTTATTATAATTTGATATCTAGGATTAGTTGGAAGTAGTTTTGGTATAAATATAACAATTTGTACTCAATCTTTATGAGTGTAAGAATCTTAGTGCTTAGAGAGCTTAAAAGAGAGGTTATATTGTAGTTGTCTTGTAAGAGGGTGAATAGCTCGAAACCTTTATTATTTGTATCATACTATTTTGATTTAATGGATTTATTATTGATTTGTCACGTGGTTTTTACCTATATGCTAGAGAGTTTTTTGTACGTTAAATCATATGTTAAATTTAGCTCTCAGTCATCTTTGTTGCTATAGTAATTTGTTATTGATTGAGAGATCTTAAAGATATTGTGAGCATTATTGCTTGAAGCCCAAAGTAAGTGGCATTAGAGCCTTATGTATAGAGAGTGGAAATAGCTCTATGATGGAGTTGATGTCAACCAACTACTGAATATGGAGACTTATAATGAAAGATCTCATGTATTATAGGGATCTTTATGATCCAATCAACGTGGATAAAAGTATAAAAGATAATATTCCATCTAAGCTGGAGAAAATGATAGATGAAGATGACAAGGAGACCGAAACATGTCACTACTGCACCAAACTAATCACGTAAACAAGTTGTACTGAAATGGAAGATAAACCAAAAGAAGCAAGATAAACAAAAGGACAGAGATGACAAAAACACTAGAGCAATAACATTAAGTAAAGATGATGAAGTGTCTCAATATTAGTCATTTAGATTTGAAGTGGTTTGTTGATATAAGGGCATCTTATCATTGTGTTCCAAGAAGGGACTATTTCACCAACTACAGGAGTAGCGATTTTGGAAATGTACGAAGATAGGAAATTAAAGCTCTACTAGCATCATTGGCATAAGAGACATCTGAGTTCAAAAGAAATATTAGATGCACGTTGACCTTAAGAGATGTATGACACATTCCAAACTTGTGACACAATTTACTATTTATGAATGTGCTTGACTAAGAGGGATACCAACATACTTTTAAGAATAACAAGTGGAAGTTGTCTAAAGAAGTATTGAAGGCTGCTCATGGTGAATTGTGTTGCACATTATAAAAGACGCACTTTAAGGTATGTGCTAGAGAAATAAATGTCATTCAAAAAAATATTTCGCCAGATTTGTGGCACCAAACATTAGGACATATTAGTAAGAAGGGGATCAAGTTTCTAGCTAAAAAATCACTTATCCCTACGAAGACTACAATTTCTCTCAACCTTTGTGATTATTACTTGGCTGAAAAGTAACATTGAATATCTTTCCAATAAAAGGTCTACCGGAAGAAGGTGAAGTTAGACCTATTGTACTCTGAAATATATGGTCTCACAGAGGCGGAGTGCTTGAAAGGTAATAAGTAATATGTTACATTTTTCGATGATACAACATACAAGACTTGGTCTTTATACTAAAAATAAAAATATAGATTCTAGATACTTTTCAAAGATTTCATGTCATAGTGGAAGGAGAGATAGAGAGAAAGTTGAAATGTCTCCAGATCGATAATAAAGGTGAGTATACCTCTAATGAGTTTGATAAGTACTGTGCAAGATATGTCATAAGGTAGAGAAGATGAAACCTAACATCCTACATCATATTAGTGTTGCCGAGAGGATGAATAAGAACACTGTAGAGGAGATTCTCTCTGTGCTCCAAATGCCACAGTCTATCAAAGTCCTTTTTAGGATGAGGTGGTTAAAACCATAATATATATGATCAATATAATACCTTTGGTCCTTTTAGATCTTGATGTTCCTGAGAGGGTGTGGAAAGGGAAGGATCTGACTTATTCATATATAAGGGTATTCAAATGCAAGACCTTCAAGCACGTACCAAAGTAACATAGATCAAAGTTGGATTCAAAAACTACTCCTTTTGTATTTGTTGGATATGGTGATGAAGAGCTTCTCTAAAGGCTCTACGACTCCAAAAAGTATAAGTTTTCTATGAAAATGAGATGGGCACATATCTTATCAATAAAAATAAGATTACATTTATAAGATATTTTGATAATAAAGGTACAAATTATGTACCTACTTCCATTGATCAACCTACAAGTGAACAAGGAGAACATTAGCTTAAACAAGATCACAACAATTAGAGGTAACTTGATGGTGATGATTCAAATGAGACACATCCTGTGGATCATGAAGAAGGGCCTAATGAGCATCATTAGCAGCATGAGCAACCTGCTCAAGTGTTGGAAGACATCCAACTTCGAAGGTTAACAAGAGCGAAAAAGCCTTCAAAAAGATACTCTAGTTCAAAATATCACCCAATCACTGTTGAGAGAGAGCTAGATAGTTTCCAAGAAGTGCAGTTGCATAAAGATAAATATTATTGGCTCAAGGTAATGCAAAAGGAGATGGAATCATTGAAGAATAATGGGACCTATAAATTAGTAAAGCTTCCCAAAAGTAAGAATGCCTTGAAGAATAGATGAGTGTTAAAGATCAAGAAAGATGGTGGCAACCTAGTGAAGCGTAAGGCAATGCTAGTGGTAAAGAGATAAAATAAAAAGAAGGGCATGAATTTTGATGGGACTTTTTCCCCAGTGGTCAAGATGATGTTAATACTCATTATATTGGCCTTAGTTTCTAGTTTAGATCTTAAAATCGAGCAACAATCTGATGTGAAGATTGTTTTCTTACATGATAATTTGGATAAGGAGATTTACATGGAGCAACTAGAAGGGGTCAAAGTAAAACGGAAAGAGGATTTTATATGCAAGTTGAAGAAGATTCTTTATAGGCTCAAATAAACACCGAGAAAATGGTACAAAAAGTTCAATTCATTTATAAATAGTGGTGGTTACAAGTGAACATTAGTTGATCCTTATGTCTATTTTAGAAAATTCCTTGGTCGTAACTTTATCATCCTTCTTTTGTGTATGGATGATATGTTAATAGTTGGACAAGATGCTGACATAATTTGCAGGTTGAAAGAAGACTCCTTTAATATAAAAAATTTAGGTCCTACAAAACAGTTTTTGGGCATGGAGATTAATCGTGGTAGAAATGCAATAAAGTTGTAATTATCACAAGAGAAATATATTAAACGGGTGCTTTAAAGTTCGATATGAAGAATATCAATCCAATGAGTACACCATTAGCTACTCATTTTAAGTTAATTAAGAGATCTTGTCCTACTACTAAAAAGGGAAAAGATTTTGTCCTCTATTCCTTACTCCTTACTATTGATTCATTAATGTATGTTATGCTTTGTACTAGAGTAGACATTGTACACGCTGTTGGATTGGTGAGAAAAATTTTATCTAATTCGAGAAAGATACATTGAGAAATAGTAAAGTGAATCTTCCAGTACTTGCAAGACACTTCTAGATTATGTTTGAGTTTTGGAGGTGTTGAGCAACTTTTAGAAAGATACAAAGATGTAGATATACTTGGCGATATCGACAACAAAAAATTAACCTCATGATATTTGTTCAAATTTGCAAGGAGAGTTATTTCTTGGCAACCTAAGTCGTAGTAGTATATAACTTTGTCTGCTATTGTGGCAGAATGAGTTGCAGCCATAGAAGTTAGAAAGGAGATGTTTTAGTTAATACAATTTCTCAAAGAATTGGATATGGAACAAGATAAATACATGATATTTTGTGACAATCAAAATCTTATGGATTTGATTAAGAATTCCATATATAATTCCTGCACTAAGCACATTGATGTGAGATATTATTGATTGTGATGTGTGGTTGAAGGGCAGCTAATAAAGTTGAAGAAGATTTATATGAACAAGAATGATTCCTATATGTTAACAAAGATAGTTCCTTGGAGTAAGCTTAAGCTTTGCAATATGCTCGCTAAGATGACATTCACGTCTTTAAATAGTGTGGTTGATTTCTCCTCATAAATAGGTTGGACGAGGAGATTTTTGCGTGTCTAGTCTCATTTTATGGATGTTAGTTAGAAGAAAACCAATAAATATGGACTCTAAAAGTGTTAGTTATCTTTATGGATCAAAAGGAATAAAGTTTGGGAAAATTTAAGGTAGAAACTGATAAGTTGAAACTATTCTCTAGAATACATGTCTGTGTTTAGGAAGCGAAGTTTCAGACACGACTGTGTAAGTGACTATGTTTATTATAAATCATATCCTTTTGAAGATTTAATGATAAGTTTGAAGGCACCAATTGGTTAAGATGAAAACACTCAATAACATAAGTGTTTTAAAGTTCAAATAGCATTTATCAACTAATATATATTTTATTAGAATTTGATATATAGGATTAGTTGGAAGTATTTTTAGTATAAATATATCAATTTGTACCAAATTCTAGTGTATGCAAGAACCTATTCTTTAGAGATCTAGAAAAGTGAGAGAGCTTTAGAGAGCTTTGAATAGAGGTTCTATTGTAGTTGTTTTGTGAGGGAGTGATTAGCTTGAAAACCTTCGTTATTTGTATTCTACTATTTTAATTTTTTGAATTTATTATCAGTTTGTCCCATAATTTATATCTCTATATTAGAGAGCTAATGCTCAATTTAGGCTTATCTTTACAAATTAATTAATATTACCCTATTCAAGTAATAAATTAATTGTACAATTTTTTATATTTTCTATAATATTTTTAATGTATAACTTGATAATAGATGAGATGATTTTCAAAATTTGGACAAATATAAGTACTAAAGGCTTCTATAACAATAGTCTATCATAAATTAATAGATGGGCAACCCCCACAACATAAACAAAATTTGGCCTGCGTATGGTGTTCATTTAATTAACAAAGTCTATCATATTTAATTGTACTTTGCGTAATATGTGATGAAAGTAAAATGCAATTCTTTAAGAGAAGCTACTTGCGTGTGAAACACGTAACAGAGAAATGCCTTTTCTTTTTAAAGCTGGGACTCGATTCCAACTGTCAATCCAACCGGACGAAGTTTCCACCAATTGTCATTTCATGTACCAATTCATCAACTTGAAATATTAAATATAAATTTAACCAGAAATGAGTCAAAATTTTAATTCTAGAATATCGTAAGGGAAATATTTATTAATTTATGTTAAAAAATCAGTTTTGTATTACATTCTTTTTAAAATTATATTTCCAAACTGTTCGAACTTAAGTATATATCGGAAGCAAATCACTTTTTTAGAATACAGGTCGAAAGTTAGGCTAATAAAACAAAAAATTTAATATTTAAAAGGGTCAACTGAATTAGACTATCAAGAATCTAATTAAAGATTAGATGAAATTAAAGAATTTAAAATATAATTGAAAGAGATTGTTCTTATTTATCGAAGAATTTAAAGTTTAATTAAAAAAGATACTACTAAATAGAAATTAATTGATTTATTTTAGTTTATAATAGCTTATTAATTTATAAAAGTTTACTAATTAATTATTTAATAAACTGATTAGTTTTTAACAACAAACGTTATTAAAATAAATCAAACTGGAAAGTTAACAACTGAATCGAAAAGTTGAATGTTTCAAAATTTTTACAATTGAGCTAATCAAATCAGTTGAATTTTTTAATCATTGTTAAAAACAAACTTAATCTAAAATTACGGCAGAGTTGGATAATATTTAGTGCTTACAATATTATGAAGGAAATTAAATTTTCTTAATTTTTATTAAAACTGTTAATTCCTTATTCAAACCCCAAGTCTAGAATAGATTCTCCCCCTTTTGTGCTTTAACAGACTCTGAATTCACACAAAATGATCTTGTCAATCATATAGGGAAAATATATATATAAACACATACTTACTTAACAATTTGAAGATTAATACAATAAGAAAAACAATAACTTAATAAAAATTTCGCTAATATATAGGAAAATTTGAAAGGTCTAGTGTTACATTTTACCTCCAATAAATAGGCTTGGTTTGGGAGAGTGGTAGCGGTTGACAATTTGTTGAAATCAACCCGCTGAAATGATAAATACTTATTCTCAATAAGTACTTATGTGTTTGGAATTGTTATTTTGATAACTGCTGAAACGTGAAAATAGGTGTTTGGTAAGTGAAATTGCTGTTGCGGTTGCTTAAAAAAAGATAAAATAACTAAAAAGTCCATTGATTTAATAAATTATTAATTATTGTACAAATAATTAAAAAATATTATTAGTCATATAAATTTAAAATTATAAATAATAAAATATTAAATTAAAATAATAAAATATAAATAAAATAAATTTAGTAAATAAAATATTTCATAAAAATATATTATTAGTCATATTAATTAAGAGTATAATGAAAAATAATACTTGTAGTGAAGGTTATTAATGGAAAGTAAAATTTCTATCACAGATGTAGTTTCTTACCGCAACCTTCTTTCTGCTTATTGATTTCTGCGGTAGTACCGCACTTTCTTCAAACCTCTGATTGTTTATAACAGATCTAAATATATGACTATATTTAAAAATTGCAATAAATAAGTGCTTATCTCTACCGTACCGTAGATCCAAACGCAACTATAAAGAGATTGTTTCCAAGCTTTGAAGATTAATACGACCCTTAAAGAGATTGTTTCCAAGCTTTGAAGATTAATACGACCCTTAAATATTGTCTTGATTTGATATTATACTATTCCACAGCTTTTTTATAGCAAATAAACGTGTTTCAATATGATTTCTCAAGCATCTTTGTAGAATAATATTATAAATAAATAAAATTCTTTACGAGTCTATGTAAGCCAGTGGTAAGTCGCCTACTGCATTAAAATACTTTCAGAAAATCTATGCACTGAAGAACCCGAATAGATTTTCATCTTTTCTCTGAATTATTATAATTACGTATGCCGCCCATTAGTGCTTATTATACCAAAAATATATACTTTTCTCCCCACTCGCGATATCAAGTATAAATATTTATAAATATGCCATAGGATGCAACAAAACTCTATCAACAAGTACTAGTTCCTTCACCTTCAATAAAATCACTCACCGCTCATAGCATGGACGTAAACAGGAAGATATACAAGTTTGTGGTTGGCAAAAGCAATCGAAATAACATGCAAAAGCAAAAGGTGAAAGCCATAAAGAAGGTGAGACAAATTTCTGTAAAGAGCTCATGCACATTCGTCTTTGTAATTTGGCATTGCACTTTATTCCTTAAATCAACATGGTGATTAGTCTTTCTTATGGCTTTACGCAACTTCATAAGATCACTACCTATCCTCATCTCTTTGTTCCTTTTTGTTTTTCCTCTTCCGATATATAATTTTGCTGCATAAATTCTTTCTTCTGCAACATTTCATCGTCTGTAAGCACAATTCGTAATTCATGCAGACTGACATAGAGAGTGGAAACTACAAGCCAATGGTGGGTCTTGGTCTCGGTCTCAGCCCTCACAGGAATAGTGTAAGTACAATTTTTCATTTTTTTGGTAATAAATCGTGTTTTATTTTCTCACTGTTCTGAAGTCCTCTTAATTTCTGTTTCTTCACTGTTCTAATCAATCATCGGGTTTTCATTAGATATTAAATAGGGAATATCTCAACTTATGAACTGATTTTCCATCATCAGGATGGCTCACTACCGACGTTATTAGCTAATGGAACCGTTGTTGTCCCTGTCAACGCTCTTAATATCATCTGGGGAAACGATCAACGTTTCTGGAAAGGGATCAGACTTTCGGAAGAAGATCGGAAGTACGTATCATACTTGATAAATATAGATATGTATACACACACTGACATTCATATATATGCACACATTATGATATCAAGTAACATTTCCTGTTTAATTTTCTTGAGTCCAGGTCAACTGGGTTTACAGAAGGTATGCAGCTCGTTCAGGTTAACTGGATTGAAGTCACAGGAAAATTGCCAAAAAGTACATTCAGAGGTGCTTCTGCATGCCAGTACGAAATATACTACATTGTGAAGTTTCAAAGTGATGCTTTTGGTTGGCATTCAATTCCCATTAAGTTTAAGGTGAAAGACAACGGATCAGAAACGGCGAAAAAGGTGATGTTCGAATCGTACAGGGACAAGAACCAACCGTGGCAGGAGATTCCAGGAGGTGAGTTTAAGATTTCCGGTGACTGGAATGGATTTGTGGAATTTGGTATGTTGGAGGTTGAGAGCAACTGGTGGAAGGGTGGAATCGTTCTTGGAGGTGTCAAGATTAAGCCTAAAGCAGGTTAATTAACATTGAAGAGACAATCTTAGCAGCTAATGAAATAAAGAAATATCCACAAATAGTTTATTTGTTCCCTTCACTTATTAGCTGATATGCAAAGAAAATAAGTCTCTCTTTAAGATGATTTTGTGTGTTGTTTGCGATTATGTAATTCCTTTACTAATTTAATAAAGTTTATGATATATAGTTAACTTTACACATTGCTCGATTCCTAAAAACTTTATGAACTCAATTGTTGTAGAATTTGTTTATTTTCAAGCGATGTGACGCTTCAATTAGAAAGACTTTGTGATATCTTATTCGTTACGTAACTAGTTGATAAGTGTAAGAATTGAAAGTTAAACCGATAAGACAAAAAATTTAAGATTAAAAAAATTTAATGCAGTTATAAAGCTGACTAAAGATTAAATAAAATTAAAGAATTTGAAATATGATTAAAAGAGATTGTCTTTATCTATAAAAAATTTAAAGTTTAATTGAAAAAAAGATTGTTAAATTAACATTAATTGATTTATTTTGATTCATAAAAATTTATTAATTTACAAAAATAACTCATCCGATTTTAACAACAAGAATTATCAAAATAATTAAACTGAAAAGTTGAAAATCAAACAAAAAAATTTAATTATACAAAAAGTTTGCATGTTTAAGTAACAAAAAGAAAGAAGAAAGATATTTAATTCTACACGCTTTTTAATATGTGAATCCTAAAATTTTAAATTTTCATAACTTAATTTTGGACCTTATGAAATATCACATTTGAGTACAAGACATTTCAAAATTGTTATACAACATAATTTCATGTCAAAGATGTCGCATTCAAGCCCCTCACGGGGTAGCCTAGTGGTAAAAAGGGGGAGAGGATTGTGTGAATAATTGTGGGTTCAAATCATGGGAGGGGCAGTTTTTATTAAGGTGATGTAATTCTCTTGATAGTGACTCATCCCTTAGAGTAAGTACCTCTTCTACTGTCTAGGATCAGATCTAAATTTACCTATTTATGAATCTAAATAAGTAGCTCCTAGCTCCAGAATGAGTTGGAACCTGAGTTAAAAAAAAAAAAAAAAGTTGCATTCACCGCAAGTGAATAAGTATGAATGTTCGGTAAACTTCAAATTCCTTGTACAAAAGGCACGATATTTATCGTATGGTACGAGGTCCAACAATATTTTTGCACGTCTTCTTCACATGGGATGAAAGATTCATCACGATCTCATCAAGATTTTAGTTGTACGAAAGGTGTTCTTGTTAAGGAATATTTACTCTTCATATGATTGTACGGGCAATTTTTTGTTCATAAGAATTACTTATAAAGGAGTAATTATATCATAAATGAGTTAATAATTATAAGGATAGAAAATAAAAAAAAGACATTATTATTATTAGAGTTAAAATACAGTATTTTTATTGTTTTATTTATTTTATTTTTAATTTTAAAATATTTTAAAATATCTAAGCTCGTGTCTTAACTAGCATATCTAGGCTATCAGTTGTTTGTCTATCTATACCTGTCGTAAAAGTCTGCTATATCATATACTTGTTGTTCCACAATCTTTCACGTAGGGCCTATTTAATTGGATGTTAATTAATGAACGAAACGAAACAGAATGAAACGGTTTATGTTAGAATTGAATATAATATAATGAAAATTTGTTTGGAAGGAATGAAATGACTCATAATATAAGGTAGTGAAATATTGTTTGAAAGATGGATAGAATAGAATGTGATGTATAATAAATGACTATTATACCTCTGACATTAAAATGATTGTTACAAAATATTTAACGTTATGATTTTAAAATATAAATCATGTTCAATTAAAAAGTCACGCACAATCGTGACAAATAATTTTTATATTTTTTCTATTTTAAAATAATAAAAGTTTTATTATTTTATTATTAATTATATACAATTTATTATTAATTATATAAAAATATTATTATTATTAATTATTTAATAATTTTATTCTATTATATATGATTTATATTTAAAAATTATTTATTTATATTTTTATTTACATAGAAATATATACAAATAATTAAAGAATAATTTCGTATATATTTTTTATTTTCATTAATAAAAATTTTATTAAAATTTTGTTATTTCATTATTAATTATATACAATTTTTATTAATAATATAAAAATATTATTAATTATATACAAATGGTTAGGATTAGAAGAAATAATTGGTATTAAAAAAAATTATTGACGATACATTATGTAGTATCTATTTATTAGTTTACGTTTCATCCTAAACTTTCCAAATTGAAAATTTCATATTTTCACTGTTTAGGATAGAATGGAACGTAACATGAAACCCTTCGCTTCCATCTCATTCTATTCATTCTATAATGAAACCCTCAACTAAACGATAAAAATATATTACACTACGTTATCTTCTATTCCAAACCCTCCAATCAAACCCTTAGGTTCTCGAGTGGTATCAAGCAACGTAACTTGAATTTCTTTTACAAATTCAAGCAACGTAGCTACAGAATCAAGTTATATATTCATATCTGGTTCAATATTCCACAGAAGCTTCCTCTTGAAGAATCAAGATAAGATGGTGGCAGACCAATGAAGAAAGAACCCAAAGACAAGACAACTTTGTGAGCATTTACAACAGATATGGTGATAGTGATAATTATCATATGCGGCCATTATTCTCTCAACTTTGGAACCTCTAGTCGGTCAGCCATTAGAGTCCATGAAGGGTGGCGGCAGCCGAAAACGAGGTCCCAGTTGTAGAAAGAAGGATTATACAACTTTAAGATGATTCTGTCACTTTCTCCTTATCACCTCCAATCCCACTTTATGTTGGATTCGGTGCAAAAGAAGAAGAATATATACTCTTCACACGCATAGAATTTTACTAAAGCCATGATATAAATGCTTTCTTTCTCCTCTGCCACAATTATTTTATTATTCATATCTTGTAATCATCATCATCGTCAATGTTTAGTTGAAGTCTCGCTGAGGCACGAAATTTAAAGAAGTCCGATAATACTATCTTTACCTTTATATAATAAAGAGGTTGATATTATTTAGATTAAAAAAAGATATTAATATAATTACTCCGTATATTTCAGTTCTTTTCATCTTTTATGAAGAATACAATGTTAAGGCACCCCTAAAATAGAAGAATAAAATGGTGGTGTCATGCAAACATGATCAGCCTTAAGTATAGTAATTTATCTTCTCTAATATATAACGGAGAATAGCAAAGATTTCGATTGAATGGCCATTAATTGATCTTACAATTAGAAGAATAGTTTGAACCCTTTGGAAGCCTCATTTCCTATGTAATCTTTTAATAATTGAATTCTATTTTCTGTATTCAATAAGTAGGTGTGTGTCTGGAATTGTGGAGTGGTATAGATCCCATGTAACTCTAGATTGTTCTTTTGACATATCTGACTTAGTTATTTTGAGTTATTCTTGAACTTTTAAAAGTCTTCTTTCTTTTTTAGAGAACTCTGGTCCGTAAGAATGCATATCAATATATCTCATCAAGTCCGAATCAAACTGGGTGGCTTAATTGAATAGTCGTTCATGTAATTGTCAGATTTGAAGAGATATAACATCAACCATTGAATTGAATCCTTGTGTTTGTTGGGATAAACTATCAAGCTTTAAATCAATTCTATAAAGGACATTATTTTGTACCATAGCATTTTGTGTTTACCAATTTAATACTTCTTCTGCTGGAGAAACAGGTATATGATTACCGTGTGGTTGACATCTGTGGAGTTTTAGTTTGGCCTTACAGATACTCAAGTGATTTTATTCATATAGGCTTTAAAGGTGAAAAATCTTCCTTGATAATAGTTTGAGGATCTATATAGGGATTGAAGAAATTACTTAGGCAAAGCATCCTAATTGGATCAAATGTTGCTTTCCATCTGTTCTCAATAGTTCAGATAGATCATTTAGTTTAGGCTTAGAATTCCGAAGGACTTGTTGGTAGGATGTTAATTAATAGAATGGAATAGAACAGAATGTAATGGTTTATAATAGAATAAGCGTAACATGATGAAAACTTGTTTAGAAGGGATAGAAGGGATCATAATGTAATATAGTAAATCTTTGTTTGAAAGATGGATGGAAAATGAATATTATACCTTTAACATTAAAATAACTGTTGCAAAAAATTTAACACTAAGATGTTAAAACAGAAATCATGTCTAATTAAAAAGTCACGACCGTTACCTTTTTTTATATTTTCTATTTTAAAATAATAAAAATTTTAATAAAAGTTTTATTATTTTATTATTAATTATATAAAAATATTATTATTAATTATTTAATAAAATTTATTCTATTATATGTGATTTATAATTTAAAATTATTTATTTATATTTTTATTAAACAATTAAAGAATAATTTTTTATTTTTTATTTTTCATAAATAAAAATTTTATTAATTTTTTATTAATCATGTACAATTTTTATTAATAATATAAAAATATTATTGAGGTTGATAAGCTTTTGGACCGTAATAAATGAGTTTGGAGAAACGGGAGATTAGGATTAGAAGAAATAATTGATATTAAGAAAAATTATTGAAGATATATTAGGTAATATGTATTTATTAGTTTATGTTTCATCCTCAAACTCTCAAATTAGAAGTTTTTTATTTTCACTATTTAGGATGAAATGGAATGTAATATGAAACTCTCCACTTCCATGTCATTTTTTTTTCATTCTATTATGAAACTCTCAACCAAATAATAGAAGTGTGTTACGTTTCATTCCGTTTTATTACTAACCCCTCAAGCAAATAAGGCCTAAAATTAATTCAAAGTCTCGAGTCATTATCTATATCATGCTTGGGTTGGATTTTCTTTTCTAGTTGGCACGAAAATTTTGTCTTTATATTGAGTTCTTCTCTTCATCAAGGGACATGAACTTCAACATCATTATCAGAATCGACATTCATCCAACATTCAGAGTCTGAATCACACGTAAATAAATCTACGTTCCAGATGAAATAGCCATTAACATGGTGGATATATACCCAATGTTAATAGGGGTGTACAGAATGAATTAGAGGACCCCTTCTTCAGTTTAATTGACATATCATATGAGAGGGCTTTAAGTTTTCATATTAGATTGATGGAACGTAAAATTGAAGTGTAATTTATTTATAGTTCTTACAACGATGTAAGATTATCCCCACCAACTCTAAGCAATAAATCTCATATTGACTAAAATCTGAGGTTTATGTCTTTAAAAATAAATTCATTAACAAACTCTTATAATCGAAAACATTGGTTGGGTTTTGAGTTGAATGTCGACCCAACCTGTGTTATTTTATTTTATAAATAATTATCTAAGAATTTTAATAATGAATTATTATACAATTTTTACATACAAATCCCTACGGTCCTATGGCCTTTGATGGGTAAACTAAGTTCTAAACGAATGGAGGTTGAAGATGTAATAGTAGTGTAAAGAAGAAGCTGGTTAGTCTGTAAAACAGATGGGGACAGGGTGGTCAATGGACAAGAAAAACGTGGATGAAATCATGTCCAAGGAAGCGGAGGAAGCAGCAGAATAAGTATTTAAGCATCCAGAAAATGCAAAGAAGAAGTAGCAGGTGATCTTGTGCTAAGCTTTCTCAAATCCTCACTTCCAAGAGAGCAATACAAGTGAAGCTCCCACATAACTGTGAAGCAATGGCAAGAGAAGCAGCTTCACCATTTGACTGGTCTTCAGTTTACAAGCTCTATAGAGGATTTTCCTGGATCAAAAGAGAGAGGCAAGTTCCGTTCCATTTTACTAGTTCTATGACCATAAACAAACAAATTCTTGACCAACCATCATGATCTATTCTTGAAAAACTTAGGCATATGAAATGGTCGATTCTAGTAATAAAGTTCAATATTTACTGGTGAAAACGATTATATGTTTTAGAAAATAATCGGCATGTTCAAGGATACGTGCAGAGTTAAAACTACTCTGCTGATTTTGAGAACTGATGTGTTTGACTTAAACGAGTCAGAAATTATAAGTTTAACTTAAAGAATAGACAAGGACAGATACAGTTGTATAACAACACAATGCTCACTGATACAAATCTACGGATCAAACTATGATTTCTTGATGTTTCTAAACCTTTCAAATCAACTAAGTTTTCTAGCATAAACTGTCCGGATTGTAATTCCAGAAACGTAAAATCATGTCCAACTATTAACTGAATGTCGTGTTCAATTATATACATCAAACAAGATGGTCCAAGTAAAGGAGTCTTGTTTGAGGAATTTTTAGGACTCCCTAAAATCTGGATCCTCCTCCACTTCTTCTCTCTCAAAGTCCTCTTAAGCTCATATTCTCGATGAAATTGGATGTCTAAACTCCAGGAATTTAGACATCGCCAAGCATTTTTTATTTCAACAATTGTCTATTTTCCTTCTCGAGCACTATAAGCAACTTTCTCTCTTGTCAGATGGGTGAATGCCATCAAAAATAACTATTATGTTCATAGACGTATCCCAATTTGATCACTATATACTGACCAATGTTTTAGTCTGATGCATTCATCTAACAATTGGTGTTGCATGTTGAGGCTCACGACACATTCAATTGGATTGATCCTAGATTGAGTTTAAAAGATTCAGATGTACCTACACAGAGGCCCGTATGTGATCTTTGACATCAATCACAGAATGCAAAGTTGAGCCCTCTGGAATGCCAAGTGGAGGATCTTGGCAGGAACAATTATCAACTGTAAATAGCTCCCACTCTTTAATTCCACATTTACCAAGTGCAGATGCCAATCTCATGTTCTCCTTTTCACTTGGGTATGCCCCATCTGGACTAACAAGAACTGCTCCGATGTATGACTGTCCTGCCACCTGCGCAGCTCCTCTGTAATGAAACAGGCCCCAGCTAAAATCATCTGACACATCCACAATTGCCCAGAACTCATTCGAAACAACTCCATTGTCCAAGACACTAAAGTAGAACGTTCCAGGAATTTTGGCCCTCTTGACACGATACTTCCGTCTTCTCCACACCATTTTACCGTCTAGAGTTTTAACCTGGAAAACTGGCTCATACCAAAATGATCCTTTTGCCTTTCCACGATAGAACAGCTGGTACTGGCATGGAAATTGATCGTAGGCTGGATTCTGTCCAGCTACAACACGCCAACTCCAATCCAGCGGCCCCAGTAAACCAACAAAAAGATCTTCAGCAATTTCATGAGACAAGTCCTGACCTCGGAATTTAGCTAAGGGAGGCACAAAAGGTTTCTCAGGAATCTTAGCTTCCAATTCAAGACAATTGTTTTTCTGCAATACACATAGAGAAAATGCCTCTAGGTTTGGACTTTCATAAGAAGCAATGCACCTATAATTACACACCTGATCAACCGGGCTGCAGTTATTCAAACACTGAAGAGCTTTCCTGCAATCAGGATCCAATAGGCAGTTTAATATTTGAGGTCCACAATTCTTAACCATGCAGTTCAGAGTCGAAAAACCCTTTGACCTCAGATTCTTCAGACTTCCCACTGGCCTTATGTATGCATTGATTATAACCAGTAAACAGAACCTTATATCATCTGAATTACGCCGGTTCCATGCATCTGACACAGTCTGCATCACTTTCACTGATTCCTTGGCTGTGGTAGACTGAAATACCCGTGTTATTTTCCCAAATAAGGTTCCACTGGCTTCCTTTTGAACATAAGATCCACCAAGTTTGTTTTCCAGATACGGAGACGAGTCAAAGCAGATTACGTTGGGAACGTTTTTACTTTTACTTTTGATCCACTCGACTGATTCATTGTTTGTAACAGCAACAACTAGTAATATATCTGCATGACCCATTTCTCTTATCAATTTCTGGTTTTGCTCATTAGTTTGATGCAAGTTAAAGTCATTGAATACAAGCATTTCGTACCCTTCATCAACCCATTTCAATCCTTTTGCCTAGATTTAAAACAAAATGGAGTTAGAAAAGAGGAAATTGAACGCTAGAACACTCTTCAACAACAGCTATTCAATATCTATCATCTTAAACAAAAAAAAAGGCACAGTTAAATATCAGATTTCTTTTCCTTATCTTCCAAAAACAAAATAGACAACTAATACACTGTAACTTCATCTCCATAATAAAAATTTTAGTCCATAGAAGTTTTGGCCTTTCATTTCATTTAAAACAAAGTAAACGACACTCGAAATCACTTACAGCTTCAACATAACTCGTTTAGAACACAACCCACATCAAAATCCTACATAAAGCATCCAACTTTGACACACTATAGTAACTTTTCACGCAATTCTTGTACTTTACTTGGCATAAATTCATTTCTTCAGGTACAGCAACTTACAGTATGGAGCATGACATCTTCCCAAGAAGCGTTTTTTAAAGGGCTGATGCTCTCTCCACCGACAACAGCTACAATTCTCACCGAAGGTTCGGATTCCTCCGCCGTCACCGCTTTGTCCGTCACCGTTACGGCGGCGATGTTAGCTCCTTTCCATTTAATTGTACCGGCGACGAAAGGAGAACCAAGCCGGAGTTGGGATTGATTCCGGCGCCGGTGAAAGTGACGAAATGAGGGTATGGAGTAAAAGAAGCGAGTGGCCGTCAGTGGAGGAGAAGCAGTTTCTGAGTAGAGAAGACGAGCTGCTTCCATAGACATGTTCATGTTGTGACCAAAAAGCTTCTCGATTATGCCGGACATGTGACTTGTATATCATTATATAATTGTTTTTATTAGGTGGAGTTATTGAATTTCACAAAAAATTAATCAAATCCAAACCAATTCTGAAAATGCATAAATCATTTTTGAGATAACAAAATTTAAAAGACATAATTTTTTTTTAAGGTCTAATGCACATTATATTATTTAGTTTTGAGTTAATAAATTATATAAATAATGACTAATCCCTTTTTAAACTTATTCACATTTAAGTATGATCTTATTTATATACATTTTGAAATATTAGTCATTAAATTAAAAAATTTAGAAAATTTGACACTAAATTAAAATTACCTTAAAAAGCAATATTTTAAAAGTGAATTAAAATAAGAAGTTTAAAAGATATTAGACCATCATAAAATTGACTAAAAATTAAATAAAATTAAAGAATTTGAAATATGATTGAAAAAATTATCTTAAAAATTTTGAAATTTAATTTAAAAATGTTAAAAACAATTATTTATTTATTTATTTTAGTTTATAAAAATTTATTAATTTATAAAAATTAATCGATTAATTAATAAACTGATCAGTTTTTAACAACAAACTAAGAAGTAGAATGATTCAAAAATTTTACCGTCAAAACCGATCAAATTGGTTAGGTTTTTTAATCATCGTTAAAAAGTTAAATACTTTTGAATATATTACTTCTTTAATTTCTAAAAATTATGTAAAAATTAATTAATCTTTTGTTGTTAATGCTAATTGTCTTTATCACATTTGGTTAATGGACAACCTTCAAAAACCACTTACTAAAGTCCCATTGATATAGTGGAGTGAGTCAAGCTGGACTCAGAATGCATGATTCCAACTTACTAAAATCCATTTTCAATCAATAATATTTGCCTCAGTATTAGTGAAAATAATTATTTTTAGCTAAAGAAGAAGTAAGTAAAGCCTTATCTCTGCAAAGAGAAGTGTATCACTAACTGATTGGTTGCTGAAAATTGGGAGGTTTGTAGAATTGTAATGAATAAACCATCCTGCAATTTCATTCCTAGCATTATTGAAGGATATGGAACAGTTTTAGCTTTTAACCTGTAGTTCCTGGTACAGTTCACAAGGTATTCTCAAACCTTAACAACATGACAAGGAGACATTCCATCCGTGTCTCTTACTCCAATGGATCTCTGCAAGTAATCTCAAAAGTCTGTGTGGTAATTTTCCGGCTTATACCACAGCGAGAAATCGATTCCTTTGCTTTTCAGTTTTTCAGTTGCAGGGCCAATTCTCTCCAGAAGCTGCATTTTCAAAGAAGAACTATTTATTATCAATCTCAAACCATTGTTTCCAAACCTGAACTGGCCTGGTTGGTACTGGAAAACTCGCAAACCATACCAACGGCTAGTTGGTTCACAGTCAAGACATAGCCTATCTTTGAATCAACCTGGCCTTGCTCTAAATTTTCAATTGAATTCAGGTTCACCAGTTCAGCTTTGACTGTTCAAAGCCTGACCAAATAAATATTGTTACTTTTCGTTGTACGGTTAGTTACCACTAAGCTAGAGCACTGACTGGTGTTACTGTTTTCATTTAGCTTATACTTGAAGCATATTTTAGTATATATTAGAAACTGATTCTTGAATGAGGAAGGGTAAAGGGATTGATAAGAATGTTTTTGTTTGATATAATAGGCATTGAAGACTAACCTTAGCATGTATTGCACCATTGGATACTAAAAGCGATCTATCAAACACGCAGAACTTTCCACCGTCCATGCAAGTTACTGCTCCACCAGCTTCTTCAACCATCTGCTTGTAGACAAAAACATTAATATAAAAAGAAAATCTAAGAAGGCAAATGTCAAAGTAACTTGATCATTACAAGGAAACCAAGTCCAAAATTGTAAAATAGCGCAAAAAAGCATCAGCCTGTTGTTTGGTTTGAAACAGGCGCCATTGAAGAAAACCAGGAAAGTTATGGATCAGTTGTTTTCCATGCAAAATCTACCATTATCTTAGGCATGTGTTAGCATCTTTCTTGTGTCCTCTTCATATCACTTTAACATCAAACTGTTAGACCCCCTTTTATAGTTCCTTTATCTGTGATTTGTCATAAAATCGAAAAACAAATTCAGTCAGCCACTACTGACGGGTATAGGTAAGAATTTATTAAACTAGCTAGATAACTTGGTATGATATCAAATAAACAAGCTAAATGGTCCCGATTCCATTCATTTTAAACTTATTTATTATTTCCCTCATCCAACAGAATTTCCATTATTATCTGCACACTAAGGAAAAAGCATTTTCTGAGTAAAGAATTGTACCAGAACACCAGCAGCCATATCCCATGGTTTTAGGCGATATTCCCAGTAGGCTTCTACAATTCCTAGAGCCACATGACACATATCAACTGAAGCAGCACCAAGCCTTCTCACACCCTAGATATTGCAATTGGAGAATGAGACAGAAGAGAGAAAACAATAAGGTCACATGTCACAGTAGGAAATAATACCTGATGAACTAAAGTGAGAGTTATTTCAAAAGACCAACAAAGAATAGTACCCTGCTGATATCAGTGTATTCCTTGAACAATTCAATGTTAGTAGCCCAGGCATCATCATGATCATATCCAAAACCAGTCACAAGAAGGGATTGCTCAACCTAAAAAACTATGATAAAGGTTAAGAAAAGCAATCTAAAATGAAGCAAAAGAAAAACAATGTTCTAGAAAAAGAAGCAAAAGAAAAACAATTTTCTAGAAAATGAAGCAGATTGACAGCTATTCCATCATTGCTTATATTGTGTGGGCATAACACATTAACTAAGCAATCTTCAATCAGAATAACCATTACTCACCCGATCAGTTTGACTAACATGAATCTTCTGGCCATTACAAAATGCTCCCCCTCCTACAAGAACCAGATATAATTTCAGGCAACATAAACAAAATGAAGTGTTTCTTGCATATGTTTCTGCTTTATGTCTAAATATAGTGGATACAAGTTGATGCGATTTATTACCACTGGTTGCAGAAAACATCCGTGTATTCCATGCCATAGGGCCCCCAACAAATTCCACCTAAAAACAAGAGTTACTTTATCATCTTCTACTTGTACTACATCTTTGTTCGTATGGAAGGAATCAAAAGAACTTTGCAAAGGAGAACTTTAAAGGGAAATATACAACTTTGGCTAATGTCTGTGTTTGTAGTTAACTTGCTGGTCAGGGAATCAAGATTTCATGAAGGTACTTAATAATACAAAAGTGAAAAGCAAATATTCAGTCGGGGAAACACATCATTACCCCAAACAATTACCAAGTTTGAAGAAGGTTCTCTGGCTACCAGATAAATTTAATTGTTGAATTCAGCATGAAAAGATCAGAATATTTGAATGCAATAAGTCGGACATGTGTCAAAAAACAATTTAGAGTTACATGAACTCTACCACGGTGGCAGCAACAGGTTTTCCTTGAAACAGAACTCCCACAGAAACTGAAAAGCTAGGATAACCGTGCGCAAAATTGGTTGTTCCATCTGCGGAAACATCAAATTTTAGTAATTTCAAGTAAACAATTGATAATCCATCTATTTCATATACTCAACTCAATATGCAGATGCAAAGGAATAGATAAGAATGGAAGCCTCTTTCCCCATAACCTCCTCCCCACCTCCAACATACCACAAAATAAGAAGAATCAGTCAGAGAATTGCTTCATTAATTGATTCAGCTACATAAACCCAAAGAGGAAAAGAAGGGGGGAAAAAACATTTTGTCTCTCCATTTCCCTCTATAAATAGCCACAAAATTTGCAGCAAAGACATGCCCTAAGAGGACTTAATAAGGATAAACTTCTCAAGTGACAGATAACCTAAGTTCCAGGAATAACACATTTATGTATATAACCTAAGATAAAACTGGAGAGAAAAAAAAATGCAAAACAAGCTAAGAGCTGAGGGAAACGAACCTAGTGGATCAATGCACCAGAGATAATCAGATAATGTGTCTCCTATAATCCCTCCCTCCTCTCCAAGAATGAGGTGATCTCCAAAACTTTTTCTTACAACATCTAATATGGCAGCTTCACTCATTTTGTCTGTGCTGCAAGTAAATTTATATGAATGATACTTCTATGAGCTTAGTTGAAAAGGACATTTATCAAAAGATGTTCCAAAAGATCTATGAGTACGCTAAAAAGTTTTTAAATATAATCAAGGTATCTCACTGCTCATCCACACCGTTAAAAGGCACAATCATACACTGCCAGCTGCAGCAGATAATCGACTACCACCAAATTCTAAGGTAAAGCATCTCAACATTCTCGTGGGCATCAATATACAGCTTGTAAGAAGTAAGGCAACTTATTAATAAAATTAATTTTGCAACATAACAGCACATATTTTGTAGTCCTTACTCGGTTACCAAGTCAGTCAGTCCTTTATACGATATATTCCGAGGGTTATTAACTGCATCCATCACCACCTGAACAGATAAAGAATACACATTTTGGTATTCACAGGAAGCTAAATGGCACATTAAGAATCTGATATAATCATCAAAAGTAATCTGATAATTACAAAAACTACAGAGAATGAGAGAACAGGAATTGAACCTCAGCCCCAGTCTTCGCAGCTTTCTCAACGACTTCAATAAGTTGCGAAGATGGTATTGGCCCCGTTGACAAGGCACCTACTCTCGGGTACTGCCTTTGACTGGGAATCCCCGACAAGACAGCTTTTGTAGTCAGGCTTGTTCTCAGTTTGGCATCAAACAACCCAATTCTTTGATTGCCTTGTACAGAATTCTCATGCAATCTCATCGGAACACGTTGGTTTGAGCGACTAAAGGGTGGAAACGATTTGGGTGTGCAAGAGAATCGAAGAGGAACACTAGCCATACTTCAAAATTCAGAAAGAAGCAAACTTTTTTTCTTGTACTAGTTGTTTTCAGTTTGTGTTCGTAAAAGCTCTTAGCTTGTGCCACTGGTTTACGAGTGTCACCAAAATCTGGTCTTGTCCTCTCGTCGTGGTTGTTGGTAGCATCCCAAGTTGGACTAGAAATAGAAAAATCTCTTTGATTTTGATTAATTATTACGTTGTTGCTACTTGCTCGTTAAATTAATTCCATATTAATTTGTTATTCTATAGTTTCTTATGCAAGTCAAAAAATTTATATTATTTTGCTAATTGTATAATAAAAGATCAAATTTTGATGGTTAAGAAGAGATTTATACAACAACAACAATAATTAACATGTTTTCAAATCCATTGTCGATTCAGATTCATGCTAATGCAATTTAAGGAATCGAAATTTTTTTCCCGAATCCCTGTTTCCCATGTGCCCAAAGCTTTTCAGCCATCAAATTTATTACAACGAACGACTGAGAAGACTTTAGGCACAAGAAGAACAGGAACCCGAGAACAGAAAATCTGTTCCCACAATTTAGATAGTACGTGATTGCTAGAATTAAGAATGTTTTGCTTGCTGATGATAATTTGGAGAGCCCTATTTGGGGCATAAGACCAGATTCTTGACATGGTGAGTACCAAATTGCTCATTGAGGAGATTCTTGACATGGTGAGTACCAAATTGCTCATTGAGGAGCATTCTTTTGTCACTTTCTTTTTCTTTATATTTCATTTTTCCTTTCAAGTTTTGCTTTATCAAAATGTTGAACGAGGAAATTTTATAGCTATATTTGACATAAATATTGCACTTATGCTCCTACCATGCAAATAAGAGTTTGTACAGAGAAAAGGAAAAGACCTACTTTACCAATAGTTCCAAACGATGAATTAGGTAAGGCTTCAAACGGCATACATAGTAAACATTCACTTGGTCCCCTCAGCATGCCTGACTACTATAGACAGGCATGTGATTATCTACTCTAAAGATACATAGTACATCAAAATAGATCAAATGTTAGTACCAATCCATCCTTTTGTTAGTTTGATGGACGACGGAGTCCAGGTATCTGCAACAAAATCGTTTGTCATCAGATGGAGCTCTAAAAGCCATTTCTGAACATTTCTCATATAGTTTGGAAAAGGGTATACACCAACCTCAACTCCCCTGGGGCCAATACGATTGCGAGATATAAAATTAACTATGAGTGTTGCAAACTCATCGGGAACATCTTCCTGCAGAAATATGAATATTCTAGTGGTAATAATACTAACTGGAAAAAATTGAAAAGAAAAAAGAAGGAAGTGAACGTTCCTCCTGTGGATATACTAGTAATGGGTACCTGGATTGCATGCCCAGTATGTCTCACAACCACCATTTGAAATTTTCCTTGCATTTGTCCAATTGTAAGAGTTCTGTTGCACAGCAGTTTCAAAAGAAGATCCTTAGATCCACATGTGGGCTTGAATGACAAAAAGAACAGGTATACCAGTTTACCTGTCCAGTCTGTCTGTTCCAGCTAACAGTAAGAGTTTTGGAACAGGAGATGACAAGAACTTTTCTGAAAGGCCTTCATACCTGCACATGTTAACTAATTCATCACCATTTTAGAAGTAGAATTGTGGACTTGTGAAAGAACATGAGCAGAAGAATCATGCTCCTCGTGCCTTCATTTTGATGAAAACATGAAAGGGTTTTCAACATGCAGTCAAGTTGCTAAGAAGATAACTAAATGGCACTAATACTAGCTCTTATAAACGGGAGGCTTAAACTTCACAGTTGATTAGAGATAAACGTTTATAAATGTCGTTGTTCTTGATGTTTTTCACAGATGGCAGAATTATTGCCAATAGAATTGTACCAGCCTCTCCAATATTGTTCTGTTTCCTCTAGCCTTGCTCGATGAACATAACTGCAAATCATTAGCATACCTGTTAGTTCTCACAAGACAAGGAGTAGGTACGCTACTTTAGTAACCTGTGATATTTGAAGAAGAGTTATCTGTAAATTCCTTATCTGTACTTGTGCCAGAATTGCTCACCATTTCTTTGACTCGTCATACTTTAAAGTTGAAGGGATGGATAAACGAGCAGAGTCAATGTTCCTTAAAGAACCCCCTTTAACATTCCACTCTATCTGCACAGAGATTTTGATTTGCAATCCATTAGATAATCTCTAAGTGTATACAGTAATCTATAGCTTCATCACTGAACAAGGTATATCAAACTCTTTTGGATCCTAGATGAAAATTCAATATTGAAAATAAAAAGTTCTTCATTGGTTAGGTATTGAATAAGATCTTTGGGCTAAAAAGTTGAATCATTAGAACCACAGTGAATTATGCTAGAGAAACTTAATGAGCCACTGCCAATTGTCACTCTTTAATCTTCTACTTCCTCCGATCTATATTCTTCAAAACCCTTAAAAGTGACAAAACCACGATGTAAAACAATAGAATTCAATAAAAGGAATAGTAAGTACTGCTTTTTCTAAGCTCGAAAAATGATGCATCCTGCTTGATAAGATCTTTTGCATGTGAATCAATGAAGCCACGGCCGTTCCCTGAAGTTCATAGCATGATCGATTATCATCATATCATCGTAAGTCATCAATTATCAAAAACAAAAACCGAAAGCTATGATAAAAAAATCAAACCTCTACAACATCAACGACAACTAAGCCAGCTAAGCTAGGTAAAGCTTTTTTGGCAGCAACATGCACAGCAACCGATCCCCCCATACTGTGAGAAAGCAACGTGAGTCCAAAGGTCAAAGAATAATAAAGATAAAGAAAACTGTAACATGACAACTATGACAAACGAAACTTAGGAGCAAGAAGGTTCCACTTGTGAATGGAAAAGACAAACAAAAGAAAGATAAATCAAAGTGAACTTTATATAATCATTACTGGACTAACTAATAAATGGTTATAAATTGATAATTACCAACTTCCTTAATCAACTTGTATAAGACAGGTAGTTCTCACAAATAACAATTGAATTGATACAGCATCAGGCATACACATAGAACTACTAAGCTCTTCTGAATTCTGATGAACAATTTGGAAATATGTCTCTAAAGATGATAAACCTTCCCCCACAACAAACTTCCTCCAAACCAGTCCCCAAACCAGGAATAGGGGTAGGAAAAAGGAAGGAGACAACACAAGGCTCAATGAAATTTATATAAGTCATCATGAAGTAATATAAGCTCAAGGTTCATAACCAAGGGGAAATTTTATGGGGAGGTCAACAATGGAGTAATTTAACTATTTACCAAATTGCTTTTCTCTTTTTCAACTCCAG
Organism: Erythroxylum echinodendron; assembly: GCA_027575705.1. Lineage (NCBI taxonomy): Eukaryota > Viridiplantae > Streptophyta > Magnoliopsida > Malpighiales > Erythroxylaceae > Erythroxylum > Erythroxylum echinodendron. Next base: position 30,271,594 of record JANZXR010000003.1, read on the forward strand.
AATATGCAGTTTGATCTTCCAATCAAATAAATTTAAAGAAAGAGTAGAACCTGTGTCCAACAAGCACAATTGCAGGGGGGGAATCTCCATACATTGCCTTCAATACAGCCAAAACATCATTGCACATGGTCTGCAAGTGTGGAAGTTCTTCAATTTGGAAAACCACAAAACTTCCATTGTAAAGAAGCATACACATGATAATAGGAAACCAACTTCCTTCAATTATATTGAATCATTCTGAAATATTACCTCAATAGATAGATCAAGATCATTATCTGTGAATGTTTTTCCATGGCCTCTCATGTCCATAGCAACTACCCGGGCTTTCTCCTTGATTTTACTCGCTGATATTGCAAATGACAGCCTGCCAGAAAGAATATGATTTATTTGCACATTGTGGCAAATTTCACGTGTTTTGTACTGCTTTAATCAAATAAGAAAAGTAATCTCAACGAATCAAACAAAAGATTCACTAAATAAAGCAAAAGTTCTTTATTTTCTCATTGTGTTTACCATCACTGTCTTTGTGTTATTTGATTAGGCGAGTGGAGGGAAGTCAGCAGAGATGAGATGTCAGTAGAATCAGTTATCTACACATCCATTTGGAAACTAAAAGCTCAAGTCAATCCCCAAAATGGAAAACTGGTAGATATTCAAGAAAATTATAGGGAAGCTGAAGATAAAGGCCTCAAAGATAAATAACCACATAACATATTTTAAAGTTCCAAAAATCTAACACCCATGTTCTTCTCGTTATTTGTTCTGGTTGCTGCAGCCGAAGTTCTTGCTTTTTGTCAACAATGGGGTTAATGTGATTCTTCTTCTTTTTTTTTTTTTTTAGGGCATCAGATGGTGTGACTGCTTTATGTCATTTCGAAGTCGTAACTAAAATGTTGAAACAAATCTTGTCCAATCCACATAGAACCAACTGTTATAACTGCATCGCCAATATCTCAATAAAGAATATATATGTGCTAAACTGTTCCACTCTAAAAGAATCTGGAAAGGGTCTAAACATCATCTACATTGAACATCCACTCAAGCTAAAGAAAGTTTACATCCCATCAAAGAGTTGAATTATAAAAATGCATGTAAGATCGACAAAGGCTTCAAAAAAAGATTGAAAACGAAGTCATCAAACATACCCAGAATAACCACCACCATGCAGACAAAAAACTACTGGTCCTTCCATTCCTGCTGTATATACATGAAATACCTACAATTGTAGAGAGCATTAAAAGTGTTAACATGGAGAATTTACTTAAAATATTCACATCAAAGAAAACGAGAGAGATTTTTTTTAATGAAAAGTGAACACTAACATCATTAGAGTTAGGAATGGAAACATCATCCTCTTGGTCAAAGAACCCCCTCCAGTCCAGAGGAGAATATTTGTGTGCAGAGGTCGCCGATGATTCTGTCGAAGACATTGACATCTGCAGAACCAAAACCATAAAACAATAAACAGTAACAATCATTCACTAAAGAGCTGTAAAAACAGATACTTGGCAATAAAGAATCAGAAAAAGAACAAATAACAAAAAAAAAAAGAGTTGCAGAAATCGTATTCAGTGATCGAAACACATAGAAAAAGTTAAAAAGCCATCAACTTTTGGAATAACTGTAATGAAAACTCTAAACTTCGTGGAGAACCAAACAGCAACGATATCGAAAATGGAAGAGTATTACAAATCATGAAATGGGAAAAGCAGCAACGATCAGAAAGTAAAAGAAGAGAGAGCAAGCAACTAAGAAGAGAGAAGATGGAGAGAGAGAGAGGAATACATACATGTAGAACCAAAAAGAAGGATCGGAAAATGGAAGTTTTTAACGGATTCTTACATGAAATGAAGGAGAAGGGGAATGGTATAGGTACAGCGAGGAAGCTAGTTACAGAATTGGGCTCGGTAATGCAATTTTGATTTGGGCATGTGATACATAGTTGATTGACTAACCAACCCAAATTAGTCCCAGTAAAATAGCTTGTTAAAATAAAATTGAATTTTATAACTTTTTGTAAATTTTATGTTTAATTTCTTGTATCATGCATTTGAAGTCCAAAATTCAAGAATAGAATTATAATTTTTGTTATAACATAGTAAAACAACAATAATAACAATATTAAGTAAAAATCTCAATGGCGTGAAAGTCTAATAATATACTGTCTTATTCTTAACTAATAGAGAAATTGAAGTAATATACTCAAAACTATATATAACAATATTTCAAGTTGAATACCTTTACAATTGTTTAAATTAAAGTTAAAATTAATTTAAAATTTGAAGACATCAATGGTTTGAACTTTTTAATCATCCCTACTTAATATCAACCTCTTCCATTTAATCAGCACTAAAATTTTGCCATAATTTGAAATTCAGTCAATAAAACAGTACAATTTTATCTAATCTAACGAATCACTAAATTTTTTCAATAAAATCCAAAATGCCCTTCAATTGCTTTATATTGTAACAATAATCTAGCAAAAATCCAGCTAACATGCGAGATCTAAAGAAGTCCATAACTTTACTCCTAATGAGTATAGACACTCTTTCAAATACCCATACGAAGAAAAAAAATGTATTTTATGTTGCAAATACTAAAAAGATTTTACTTAAAGCCTTCTTGTTGGATAACACGACCATTAATTAAACTAGTGCACAGACCAACTTGCATATGCGTATAAATGCTTATGCAACTCCCTTTTGAATATTACGGGACATTGATAAACACCCCCTTTACATATGTTATAGGTTCAAGATATATACATGAATAAAGCGGATCATATGTACAGAGCATGCACATTGGTTCGGACGAATTTAACTTCTAGCATCAACAGAAACACTGATAGCGTTTAGCTCAACATGTTGCTTTCCCTCCCTCTGGGGTTGAAGAGTTACAGTAGCACATGCCTCTGCCCTTGAAATCTGGTCGTCTCCAGCATTAGAAACCGATATTGAATTCACGATAGGCTTTATATTCTCGTGATTATCTTCATCTCTCGGAACAATCTCCCACTCCTCTTTGAGGGATGCAACTTGCAAGCCTTTTTCCTTGTGGCTTTCCATTTCAAATGCAGTAGGCAGAATCACGTAGTCATTTATGGGGTTGTAGAAAGGATCTGGTTCACCAGCCTTCAGCCAATGCTTTAGAATCCTGAAAACATGATGGTCACTAAGGATTCCCCGATGTTCGGCAGGGACTCCAACTCTAGCTACTGCATCTAGCTCATCAGCCTGCCATGAAAGTTGGGGCAGTTAAAAAGGAAGGAAAAGATGTTGACACTGACTTTCCAAGAAAAAGCACATGGTATGATATTTTACGAAGGATATTCTTTTGATTGCCTACTGTTGAAATGCCCCAAAAGGGCAAAAGGTCAAAAGGAATTGATACAAATGTTTACTAAAGGATGCTTGAAATAGATACCCAATAAACTCAAAAAAATTGTATGCTAGAACAAAAGGCACACCCCCTTGATAATACAATTTGAAAGAAACACTCTTACTTATGATTAGATGATTAATTGTAAGATTTGTTTGTCGGACAAACAAACAAAAAATTGCGAACTTGGTTTTTTACAAGTTTTCTTCTCCAGTTTCTCCAGATATGTCACTAATGCAATTCAATATTTCCTTCCACTTCCAATATTCCAAATACATATATACTAACAGCCACATGAACAATTTTCCTATTCATGGAACATGTAGAAGTTACCCATATCGTGTCCATTTGACAAGTGCTATACATCCAAATTAATTGCATCTTATAGACACCACTAGTAAATCACTTGCAAGGGAATTTCCCTTTTTTCTGTCTATCCAGGCTAGATCAATAACATAAACACTTCAATTTTTTAATTTCAATAAACTGTCTGTACATCTAATCCAATGTGAGTGATAAAATATGAATCAATTTTTTCAGTCTCAAATGAAATAGGAAGATCACAACCAATGAATAATGGAAAACAAAAGATCGCCCAACAAAGCTGGTCAGGAAATATTCATTCTGGAAAGTCACATAATTTAAAAGGGAAATTAGTCAAACCTTAGCTGATTCAGTCGGAACTGTGCCATCACCATCAACGCACACATATTTAGGCTGAAGATATACGCAAGTTTAGTATCTGATACTGATAACAAGCCAAAAAAAAAATATTGCACAACGTAATTGACTTATCAAAAGGGCCAGTGAACCCAAATGTTAGTTAAAATCAATATAACTTTGACAACATTACACTACAGAAATGGACTATGAATAACAACCTCAAAGAATCGCAGTTCTTGGTTCTCTTTAACAGGTCTCTCCTCACTCCCATAGCTGCAGACCAATAACCAACATTAGAGACTACATATACTTCATATAGCAGAAAGATGCAACATAGACCATACTGGCACAAGAAACATTACCTGCCTAAAACACAGAAACTTGCTATAGCATTAAAAACAAAAAAAAGAAGAAAAGGAAAAGTATGCAGCTCTACTTGAACAGAAGTTTGAAAAGTTCAATGTACAATTAAAGGCATTTCCCTTCCAATCAAGACCAGAACTTCCATTCTTTTGAATATTACTAATTGTACTACTTTTGATGTTTGCAGAGTGTGAATTCAAGTTGCCAAGCGTTGTGCTGAATAAACAGCAGTAATTAGTAAGATTACCAAACACTATGAGGCGTCCCAAGATTAGTCCCATATATGTTGTAGAATTTAACTTGTGAAGGAACCTTAGCACGACATAAGATCTTGCGTGTCTCGTTAGCCCATTTTAAGATCTCTAAGTTATACGGTAGAGACATGATCTCTCCATCATAAGTAACCTGGAATGCAGAAAGACAAATGTCAGTATCGCCACAAAAACACAAGCTTCAACATAATAATGCCGCTGACAATTAAAGATGATCAGAATTAGAGTTCTACCATTACTTATTTAATTCAATATAAAATGTTAGTTGTACACAGTCAATAGTAAATTTGAAAGAAATAATGAAAACTATTTGCCACCAAGAGATGTTTGAGAATGTGATGTTCCAAAGTTCTAGAATCAATTATACAACAAAAAAGTAATAAACTCCGAATTGAGACATAATACTTCCACTATTTAAACTATCTCAAACTTTAAAGATCTGTATTTCCCACAAAGGAGGTTCAGAGCTTACAATGTTACTTGAAAGAGCTGATTTGAACACTTCTATGCTCTCTTGAGGAGGATATGACTCTAGGATTACATGAGAATTTCCATCACCATCTTCCTTCCCTCTCCAGATTTCTAGAAGAGGGTTGTTTTCCCAACGGAAATTTGGACAGGACATCAACTCATATATAGATGGACATTCAATCAGCTGAAACATTGGAACATGAAACAAAATATAAGCACTAAAATACGTAGATGCAAGTCCAAATTGAAATTCACTAGAGCACTAAATTCACTATAATAACATACCAATAATGCCTTAAAGAACAAGATTGCGGATAAACTATTATCATAGAAATGTTGAATGATCCCTAATCCACAAACGTCAAAATGTAAACGAACTTTCTACAACACTGAAATGGGCAAAAAGTTAACCTACTCCACAATACAAAGCCCTAAAAGTCACAAGACATTTGAAAGGAAAAGATATCTTTCTGAGATTTTGCTATTTTCCATTTGATGTATTAACGCCATGATTCACAGTGTATAGGATGAGAAATTCTTGGTTGACAGTAACCAACACATAAGTACTACCAAGGAAGACAAGTATCATAGCAGTTATCTAAAGCAAAAAAAAAAAAAACTTATTTAAACAGGAACATAATACTGAACATGTTAGTAAAGCAAGTGTTGAAAATGTGTGACCACATAAATGGCGTGAAGATAAGAAATCTTGACAGTTGAACTAGACAAGAATGTACCAGCTGATGCATGCTCCATTTAGAAATAAAAAAGTTCTGCTCCCACCCATCAACAAATGACATGCCATTCAGAAAGGTCGATGTGACGTACCCAGGTGCTCCTGTCATGCAGATACAAAACAACATATCTACCTCAACAAGGTTCCGAATCATGTTAAGCTTTTCTCTAATGAGCTGAAGCAGGAAAAATGAAACTAGGGGAATTAACCCTTTTGTTAAGATTGTTGCATTGCCAATTTATCATAGTCACTCACCCTGGAATGGGGCAGCTATGGCAATCCAACTTTTCACATACTTCTCAAATATCTGCAAGAAAAAAAAGATTTAAATATTAAGCAAAACAGATACATCGCATGAGAGAGAGAGAGAGAGAAAGGTAAAGAGAAAGGGAGGGACTGAGATTACCTCACTGTAAAGACTCATGAAACATTTAACAAGAAGACCACCCATAGAATGACTTATGACATTTATCTTTTTCCCTCCTGACGCATCATACACCAACTCCAATTTTCTAGCAAACTGGTCCATAGTCTCTTGCAACCTAAAAGAGGTTTAAAATAAACACGAAGAAATAGAGCATAAACACAAGAAAGTTTTGGCATCAGAATCTCAAGATAATTTGCAGATGATGCGTCAGCAATCTGACAATTCTGAACAGATGTGCAAAAACAAGGTGGTCTCCAGATTGGAATAACTAGTATATTCCTAAATCTAATGCATACGTTGTTGCTATGATTTTAGGGAACTAGAAGTAGTACATCATAAAATACTAATTCTAATTTAAATATTAATCAGGAACATTAAGACAGCAAAGTGTTTAAACATAATACAACTGTGCTTCTTGAGAAAAGGGTAAGAAAGAAAATCTGGAACCAATTGACATAATTTTTTTAATAAACAATGCTGTCACGAGGTAGGAATACATATCCAGGCAAGGTATCTCATATGGCATAGCATAGTCAAACTATGTGAACAAGCTGCCAGCTGAAATAGAATACAACTGTACATAAACACCAATCAATAACATAAATAGCACTAACCCAATCATATATTCTAAACAGGAAAACATACCAATAACTTTGTTTCGTTAAGATCGCCTACAGTAAATTTGGCATCTCAAAAAAAATTAATTTGAATTTGTTCAGACGCAGTTTGCAATTTGAACCTGTTATTCTTAAGCTTGTACTAATAAGCAGTTCAATAACTACACAATCCAAATACCAGATGCTTTACCTATCTTAGGCAATTTGAACCACATGAATAAAGACAAGCAAATCCTAAAACAGAACTGATTTTTGTTAAAAAGAATGTTTACTTCATCAACTTTGTTAGCTAATTTTCCAACAAATGTATGCAAAAATTTAATATCAACAAGAAAAAGTGAAATTTTGCAGGATCCATTGCAAAGAAAATAGTCTACACAAAGCAGCAATGAGGGAAGAATTTGCAGTGGTACGTACCTATTGCTTTGGCGGAAATCATACCCAAAACCAAACAGGGTTTTCCCCTCTTGGAAACCCCACTTGATCATTTCAACGATCATATCATGGAAGTAATAAACACATTCACGCCCTACGATCTGCATGCACAACAACTTATCAGAGATCCATAAGAAATAACTGAACAGAATTCATCAAACGACACAAAGGAAAAATGGTTCATGTACTGTCACAATCAACAAAACAAATGGATGCATGCCTATCGTCTCAAGTATAAACTTTTTTACTTCAACTCTTTGATAACAACTAATACTCCAAATTGAAGAAAAAAATAAAACATGACATGAAGCAAAAATAAAAATAAGTACCAAGTCAGGATCCAAAACATCAATTGCATACAACCCATGTCTGTCCTCAGGAACCACAATTCTTGATTTCTGGTCCAAAGAAATTGATTTTCCTGTTTTTGTTTGCACAAAAGAAGAAACATTTTAAAAATCAAATACAATTTGGGTAGAACACAAAAACGTACGTCTGTTTCTCATTTATCAATCTTTTTCTACCTCGCCTTAACATGTCATAATTAAAACTAAAACTAAGTACTTAGTCTGTTACCAGTAGAAGGATCGAAGCGAGACCAGAGCTTGTCCCTGAACTTATAATCAGCCTCAAGAATCCGAACCCAAATTCTCTCCTCGTGACCATTCTCATCATCCACTGCCTTCAGAATCGAACCCGCGATTCCCGGTACCAGCAGCACAGGGTCCAAATTCTGATCCACATATGGTTGCGGTTGCTTTCTGATCAAATTCAGCCATAGTTCCACAGATTGCACTATCTCTTCTAGTAACACCACCATTTTAATCGCTCGATCAAAAAAGAGAAAAGGCCCTGATCACTGAAGATTAGGATTTCCTTGATGGGCGATTTGTGCAAATTCAAAGCCCCAAAAAAAGTAGTAAACAACAACGAATTTGGGGATTAGGGATTCAATTTTCTAGTCCTACACACATTAGCTGTTCGACCTTCAATTTTAGCTTCAGCGTTATGATTTATGAATATACACGTCATAGGATTGGACGGTCTGAAACGCTGCCCAATCGAAGGCTCCCACGTCAGTAAGAAGAAGGAGTTATATGTGGATGGGAAACAGCAGAGTATTGAATAACTTTTCCGTAACAGATAAAACCGTACGACTCTTCTCGTAGGACAATACCCTTTTCTAGATTTCGTTGGCGTGGGAACAAAATAGACTTTAACCAATTTGCTGCTTTAGATTTTCTGGCGGAACTTATGTGCCAAAGACATCGGAACTAAGTTGCTTCCGACAATAAACAGGAGTTTAGGACAACCAGAGTACTTTTTTTTTTTTTAAACTTTGATTGAATTAAACATGACTTTGAGCTTAAGCGCGTTTTTTAAATATACTAATTAGATTTATTGATTTAGTGACCTTTTAAAAAATATATCATTCATTACACTTTATAACCCAAAGAACATACCTAATACTTTATATTTAATAAAGTTTGAAATTTTATAAATATAATATTTAAGAAATAAATTTTAAAACTTAAAACCTAAACTAAATGAATTCAAAATTAAATTCAAATTTAAAAGATTTGATTTAATTTGATCTATTATTTTATTTAATAATTAAAAATTTATTAATTAAATTATTTTAATTTACATTTTTTAAATTATATTTAATCAAACATATTAAGTAATCACAAATAAGAATTCCATTTATGTTCGATGTGATTAACGAACATAATTGCGTTGATCAAACTTTTGCCGAATTTGAATTTGAAATTTACAGCATAATTCGACCAATCCGAAATCCAAACATATTAAGTACAAATTAATAATTTCAAAAAAAAAGTAGAAATTTAAAGTATAACTTAATTTAATTTAAAAATAATCAAATTCAATTTGAAACTAAAATGGCTTCATACTTCTTGAATTCGATTAAGTTTGAAAATCAGGCTTACTTAGGAGGAGCGGTGGCATTGACAACTTACTGAAATCAATCTGCTGAAATGATAAGTATTTATTCTCAATAAGTACATATGTGTTTAAGATTGTTACTTTGGTAACTGCTAAAACGTGAAAATTAGTATTTGACAAGTGTGATTACGGTTGCTGAAAAGAGATAAAATGACTAAAAAGTCTATTGATTTAATAAAATATTAATTGATGTACAAATAATTAAAAAAACATTATTAGTCATATAAATTTTAAGTTATAAATAATAAAATATTAAATTAAAATAAGAAAATATAAATAAAATAAATTTAGTAAATAAAATATTTCATAAAAATATATTATTAGTCATGTTAATTAAGAATATAATGGAAAATAATACTTGTAGTGAAAGTTATTAATGGAAAATAAAATTTCTACTATCACAAAAGTAGTTTCCTACCGTAACTTTATTTTTATTTATTGATTTATGCAATGACATCGCACTTTTTTTCAACCTCCGGTTGTTTACCGCAGATCCAAATATGTGACTACTTTAAAAACTACGGTGAGTAAGTACTTACTCCCACCACACTGGAAATCCATACGCAACCTCAAACTTCACTTAAACCTCGAATCTTTATAAAAAAAATTCAAATTAAGTTAGAATTAAGGAAAGATCTAAATATAATCTCTTTAAAGGATGGCAAATGGGCCGAGGCCCAACCCAAGGCTCTAAGTTCCGACTCAAGTTGCTCAGGCCCTATCTTTAGAGATAAAATAATGTTATTTTGTACGAATGTGACCGGATTGAGCTCGGGCTAAGGCTGCCTTAAGCTGATCGGTCTTCTGACCTTGGCCTTTGTCATCTTTATCCCTGTCTACGAGGGACTGAGCCCGTTGCCATCCTTTTTATCCGCTTTAAGAAGTTCTTGGGACTCTAATCCAAGCTTAGCTGACTCAAAGACCAGCATCTACTGTGCTGCGTCGCTTGCTTTTACCAAAAATATAGACACTGCCCCGCAAATCAGAAACCAAGATGCGGATCTTATGCGTGAACTGTGGCTGTGGAGGCTATATAACCAATTCCCTCTTCACCAAGGTACATCCGTTCTATTTCTTCCTTTTCTTAGTCTCTAGTGGCTTGTGTGTGACACTTCAGGCCTCTAAGAAGATGAGGAATGTTCAAATTAAAGGGAAAAGATGAGCAAGTGGAAGTTCAGAAACGAGTAAAGCTTGTCAAGGGCTTGATTCCTCCTCTAATGGCTG
>JANZXR010000003.1:30282244-30298377 GCA_027575705.1 Erythroxylum echinodendron
AGAGCGCGAGGCCCGAGAGGCCGAGGCTCAAAGCGGACAATATCTGCAAGCGGGTGGTCTGGGCTGTTACATTTAGTTACTAATTGTTTGTTGTAGGGAATTATTTTTAGAGACGTTCCTACAAACGTAGATAAAAACATTTTGTGACGATTTTGGTTTTGGCAGCTAATAGTTTTTGTGACGATTTGTTTTTGTAGCAAAATACTTTTAGCTACTAATTTGTGGTTGGCACAAAATGTTTTCAATGGCGTTCTTATAAACGTAGTTAATAACTTTTTGAGATGATTTTGTTTTAGTAGCTAACATTATTTAGTAACAAATTTTATTTTTGAATTTAAATATCATTATAATTGTTAAAAACAAATTTATTTTAATTTGTTACAATTTTAAGACAATTTGAAATATAAAAATTATTCATTTTATAATTAATGTTAGTGGCATATTTTTTAAATAATAATAAAGTGAAATAAAATAAACATTAAAAATGGAATGCATTTTTTAAAAAAAACATTACAGGTCATACACAAACTAAGACTCCTCATCGTCGTCACTGCTACTGGCATATGCTGAGCTTAGCAATTGTTTTACCATCGTTTTAAGCTTGTTCACTTCTTTTACATTATGATTTAACTTGTGTTTCGTACATTGTAATTTAGTCTTCAGTGTCTGATTTTCCTCTTGAAGCGCCGTGACATATGCTGGTTGTGACGAAGAGGCACCAACATGCTTAGGGTCATACTCAAGAACTTTGATATAACCCGATCATGTACCAAAGACTTTGTTGAAAATGTCATCGACATTGGGCTGATTCCCCTCAGCCAATGACGTCTGCAACAACTCCTGCATCTTGTCCTACAATTTAAAGTAGAAAATCGAGTTAACTAAAAAATTATTACTTACTATTACATAGAAAAATAAATTGTAATATTAATTTATTTGTACTTACATAATTACTTTGTGCCTTTTTGACATCCAGCCTTGACCTTCCTTGTAGTGTGTGCTTATATAGTGTGATCCTATTATACTCTTGCCCTTGGAGTTGTGCTTGCCTCTATAATATAAATTTAAAAAATTATAATCAATTAGAATTTATTGTATTAAAAAATAGAATAATAAATTGAAAACGTTACACTTACAAATTCCTGTCGGATAACGACAAATGATGTAGAGCCGGTATTATAAGGAGTCTTCATTTTTGCTCTGTTAACCTTAGCTTTCATTAAGAGAAGTAGTCATGAGATGTATAAACATAATTAATGGAAGGAAATATGAAGAGAAAAAAAACCTGAACCTTTGCTAAAGCCCAATAATAACATATTTCATTCCAATTTTCTTTAGTCACCTGTTTCGAAACATGTCTCCTTGCCTCTTCATCGGAAGGGAAAGACTGGTAATATTTATGAAGTCGATATCAATGATCTTTCACTGTTTTATTTCAACAATAAACTAACACTGCTTGAAACCTCAGGCGTGTCGATATCATCGATATTGAGCTTCATCTGTGGAAAAAACGTAGAAGTCAAGTTATTATTTTTGTTAAGTAAAATCGCAATACATATAATGAAATGAATTGAAATATTATTGAAACTTTGTCTAAAGCATTTTGGAGTAAGTTGTCTTCCTTCAATTGCTTGACATGTTGAAGGCAAGGCAACTCGTTCCTGACAACGACGCCCAACTCACTGGCCAACTCACGCCTAACTCACTGGGGTCAATCGTCACTGATAACTTAATATGCATTGCAACATTCATCCGTTGCAACTCAGTATCTTTTGTCTTACCTCTATCTCGTTTTATGATGCTAGTATTGGAAGCTGAAAAAAAAAACATAATAAGAAAAATACACTAAACATGTAATGAGCAATTTCAACATAAATGTAAATATGTTTGGTTATAAATAACAGACTTGAAGATCCCTCATGACTACCAGAAGATGTTGGTGAAGGTTGTTGCTGACTTTCTTCTAGTTGTTCTGTGAGAGAAACTTCATCTGCCGTTACTACCCTTTTTTCCTTGTTTTTACTAGGGCCCATTATAATGAACCTGTGTAAAATGAATTATAAACATAACGTATAATTGTAATTGAAAAATAAAATTAACATTTTGTGAAACATTAAAAATATGCTTGTAGTCATGGTAAATTAACATAACTAAAACATCAACAACATAAGGCAATTAAAACTTGGACACATTTCAAACAACAGAAACAATTTATTTACATGCAATCATCTTGATCATGATTTGAAAAATGTCATCATTAAGTGACACATGAAAAATATGCTTGTAGTCATGGTAAATTAACATAAGTAAAACATCAACAACATAAAGCAATTATCTTCTTAACATTTCAAACAACACAAATCAAGATTTTGAAAATCATCAACATTCGCAAAAATATAAGTGAAACATTAAAAATATGCTTCTAATCATAGTAAATTAACATAATCAGAACATCAACAACATAAGGCAATTATCTTATGAACATTTGAAACAATACAAACAATTTATTTACGTTCAATCATCATGATCAAGATTAAGAAAATTATCATTATTAAGTACACTATCGAGAAAATCATCATCATTAAGTACATTATCGTTTGATTCTTCATCACTAATATATTCGAGCAAAGTATCGTCATTGTCATTGAAGTCATCCTGAGTATACTCTTCATCTGTTTGTAAGATAAGATGGGCTTAGACTTCATCCAGTTGAACTATGTTAGGCTCGAGATCTCTCCTATGGAATGATGATATATCTGCATCTTCTACCGGAATACCTTTATTATTCATCTCCAATCCAATATATTGATAGACTTTATAAGCATCCTCATCCAATTCACCAATATCCCTTTCACAAAAATAAAAAACATTCCTTTGTTGAAACTCCTGAAGTTCTTTAATTTCCTTCCAATAAAGAACACAGTCATACTTACAAGTATGAATTGAAATATATCCTAATTCAATGTCCCTTAACAGTTTCTTCTCATCATAGTAAGATTTCGGTAACTTATGTCCGATAGGTAATGTATCGTTTAGTAAGTTAATTAGCATATTAAACGACTTGTTACTCCATTTATTATAAATCATCAAATGCAACAACTTCACAATAAATGAGAGTTGAGAAAAATTAGAGCACCCTAGATATAATTGTTCTTGAGCAACTTTCAATATCTTCACAAAATTATTTCCTGTCATATTACCAATTATGTTAGGCATTTCTGTTTCATTCATAGTCTCTGTATAATTCTGACAATCGTCTAACATCTGATCAATCCCATCATCACCATCATCAACATCATTATTGTAACTATCATCATAAGATGTACCGACCCTTCTACTATAACTTACTTCTTTAAATTCACCATGATAAAGCAATGGAGTATAGAATTTGTCTATGCCTCGAATGAGCAAGTGATTATTTGAAACTCTTAACTCCTTCTGCGGATTTAGTTGACCATTTTTGATGAGACATACAACTTTTATCCATTTAGCTATACAATATAAGAAGATAACAGAGTTATAACATGCATTTTTCATTTTATATTACATTAAAAAAACATATGTTTAATATTACATGTAGTCAACAATGTTGTATCAATCCTTATTAGCTTAATTGTGAATATCAAAGTTTCTAAACCCAATCTTAAATTTAAAGGTGATGTAAGTTTCTAAACTTTATCTCTGTCAACCCCTATTGTCAATTTAAACATGTAGCATCCTTGTCAAAATAATGGCAAAGCGAAGGATTAGTGGAAATGAAAATGAAAGTAAAACATATATAACGAAAACAAATGTTTTTATCTATATCGGATTTTAAGCTTATCAATTAATCTTTTTAAGGTTTTCTTTATAGGTTTTCTTTATTTTCTTTAGTTTTTCTTAAATGCTTTGAAATTTCCTTAAACAAAAATAAGCCTAGGAACTTTAGTAAAAAGAAGACAAATCATTATTCACTACCTACTTATAGTCCTCTATTTTTATTAAAAAATTGTTAAATCAAAGTGGAGCCTTTCTTATATATTGCTTTACAATATAAATAATTTCAATTAGTGAGTGACCATAGAACCTATAATTGTTAAAGATGACCTTGTTTTTTGCCAAGTTAGAAAGGCATTGATCATTAATAGGTCTCCTATCAAGATTTTTCCTTATGAGCCAACTACCACTTTAGTTATTGGTCCATGTATAAAAGTTCAAGAATATAAACTTTATTAACTTTGATATTATACTATAGTTATTTGTTAGGTATGTTTATTTATATAGAAACTATATTTTTAGCTTTTATGATGTTTGCAATTATGTTTATATTAAGTTGTTAGTGAGTAAAATCATATAATAATAAAATTGATAATGTTTTTGGAAAATAAATAATTTCATTAGTGGCCACAAGTCAGAATTTTCTAAGGAATAAACCAAAATACAACCTTCATAGGAAGCTCATATTCCATGCTAAGTCAAAATGGCATCAAATTAGTTAAAACAAATACATATTAAAGAATAGCTATTGCACTAAGCAATACGATTGTCCATAGGTGATACTAAGAACAAAAACACTTGACCTCCTTTATTAATAGGTCTCCATCTCATGTTCATGCCTTAAAAGGAATGAGAGAGTTGGTCCACTTATAAATTCCATCTTCATATATGACAAGCTAGAAATCCAATTAAAACATTCCTTTATTCTGTATCATTGTAATCCAAGTTGCATTTCCTCGATAAATCCTTCCAAAACTTATTAGAACCAAGTTAAAAATTTATAACCTCCTTAATCTTTTTCCTATACATTGGTCTCAAGCCATCCTAATAAAAGAATCCTTTTCTTTTTTAAAGCTAACAAAGTAGAGGTATGTGATTTCTTAATCTCAAATCAACTAATTCATGTAAGAGATAAGGAAAATAGGCTAATAATGAATCACAGTGGACATCTTCCTCCTGTATACTCACAACACTCTACTCCAAAGAACCTTTTTATAAATGAAGCTCAATAATTTTTCACTTTCTTTTCTTTGCTTATCATCATCAAGTTCATGCATGTTGACAACAGATTACATGTGAAAAGTTCACTTTCGGACAAAAAATGAAACAGAACAAATCATAGGACTTTCATCGAACACCTTGTAACCATAACATAAAACACACCCAACTTCAACCATTTATTGTGTCTGTTCCCTTTCTTCACCATCATTAACACATTTCAAAACAAACCCAACAATATAGTTATTCAATCCATACAAAAAAACTCAACAAATCAAAGAAACCCACAACAATAAGGCAATTGGTATCATTAACACATTCAAAAATAAACCCACAAAAAATCGAAGAAAAACTTACTAGGTTTTGTTCAACTCTGGGAGACGATAGATGGAGGAAGATAAGAACAGAAAATCGATTCACAGCAAAACACAACGAAAAATTGAATGAGTTTGAGAGAAAGGGAAGAAACGACGGAGAGGGGGGCTAGGGGGAAGGTTGCGAGTTTAATTTTTGTTCACCACAAACAACGTCGTCCCACCTAAATTTTTTTTACCGTTGCAACGTTTAGCTACGTAAATAACATTCGTCGACAAATGCCAAACCTTTTACTCCACACTAGGCAAGCTTTGTATGATAGGCTTGATCGAGAGGGCGTAAGTAGGAGGATTCGTACACAGAACTTTTTTGTCTCATGTCTTCCACTCCACCAACTCGACACCCCCTAAGGGCCATGTACCCAATACTTTATATTTAATAAAGTTTGAAATTTTATAAATATAATAACTAATTGAATTCATAATTAAATTCAAATTTAAAAGATTTGATTTAATTTGATCTATTATTTTATTTAATAATTAAAAATTAATTAATTAAATTATTTTAATTTAAAATTTTTAAATTATATTTAAGCAAAAATATTAAGTAATCACAAATAAGAATGCCATTTATGTTCGATTTGATTCCATCTGATTAATGAACATAATTGTGGTGATCACACTTTGGCCGAGTTTGAATTTGGAATTTACACCTAAATCGGCCCAACCCAAAATCCAAACTTATTAAGTATAAATTAAAATAAAATATAATTTAATTTCAAAATAATCAAACTTAATTTGAAACTAAACTGATTTCGTACTTCTCAAATTCGATTAAGTTGAAACTCAAACTCCAGTTAAACCTCAAATCCTTATAAAAAAATTTCAAATTAAGTTATAATTAAGGAAAGACCTAACTCAATATCATCCCTATCTAGGATGGCAAATGGGCCGAGGCCTAACCCAAGGCTCTGGGTTCCGACTCAAGTTGCTCAAGCCCTATCTTTTAAGGTAAAATAACGTTATTTTGTATAAATGTGACAGGATTGAGCTTGAGCTCAAGCCTTCTTAAGCTGATCGGGCCTCAGGCCTGACCTCGGCATTGTCATCTTTATCCCTGTCTACGAGGGACTGAGCCCGTTGCCATCCTTTTTATACGGTTTAAGAAGTTCTTTGGGACTCTAATCCAAGCTTAGCTGAACCGAAGACTAGCATCTACTGTGATGCTTCGCTTGTTTTTACCAAAACTATAGTCACTGTCCCCGCAAATTAGAAAACAAGCTGGTTTAGCAGTAGCTCCGAAGTAGCGATAAAACCGCAACGGCATGGCAGAGGCTGTAGTGATGGTTTAGCAGGCAACACATCTTTTACTCAGACCTAGAGTTTGTCAATCGCACATTCTTTCCTTTCATGACTATAATCATCTGGAATTGTCAAGGGGCAGGAGGAACTCGATTCCATGTTATTATGAGAAATTACATATGCAAATACAAACCAGGAATTTTGGTTTTAATGGAAACCAGAATCAGTGGAACACAAGCTCAAGCAGTAGTTCATAAAATGGGGTTTGATTTTTCCTTTTAGTAGAAGCAAACGGATTTGCTGAAGGGATATGGTTGTTATAGACTACAGATTTTGATATCTTGGTGAAAGTAGCTCATAGGCAATTTATTCACACTATTGTCAAGTATAGATCTTGCTATTTTGAGTTTACTGCAGTGTATGCTAGTCCGCAATTTGCAAATCAGTAGATTCTCTGGCATCATTTAAGATGTGTTAGAAGTTCAATCCACCGACCTTGGCTTGTTAGAGAGGACTTTAAGGCTAAATTGAAGATCACGGATACAAGGGAGGGTCCACAACTGCACCGGTGATTAACAAATATTTTAGGGAATGGGTGCATGAATGTGGATTGCATAATTTGGGATATGTCGAATGAAAGTTTACTTGGTGAAGAGGAACTGTGCAGGCTAGATTAGATAGAATTTTTGGTTCTACGTCATAGCTGGAAAAATTTCCCACACGGTGAATCATCACTTATCCTTCCTTGGATCCGACCACATGCATCTATTGATTCAATTAGAACAACCACAACCAAGGGATATAGAACTACTAGGGTTTCGATTCCAAACAGCGTGGCTAGCATATGCAGGCTTTGGCGATTTGGTAGCCGAGCATTAGCTGTACGTAGAGGAAAAATTGAGTCATATAAAAGGAAAAATTAAGTCAGACTCTGGCCAAAATTTCCAACCATCTCAAGAGATGAACCAAGCTTATTTTCGGCAACATATTCCATCGTAAAAAAAGGTTTATAGCTAGGTTGGAGGGTATTCAGAGGGCACTAACAATTGACACTTCAGACTTGCTTTTGGCACTAGAAGATAAGCTAAGTGCAGAACTGCATCGGATATTATGTGAAGAGGAGATTTATTAGCGCCAACAATCCCAGTGTGAATGGTTATCACAGGGAGAATTGAAAACCCAGAAGTGTTAAATGTTTCGCAAACTTTTCATAAACTTCTTTGACACGAACAAAATAAAACTAAGCAAGAACAAATAATAAGAACACCAAAAATTTGGTAACGTAGTTCGGCACTACTTGCCTATATCTGCGAGGCCCTCACCTAGCTTAATCACTTTTACCGAAGTACAATAGATTCACCCAAGGCTTTACCGAGCCGACACCACTCAACCCTTGACACTATTTCTTAACCTTACTTCCTGTGAAAGATTTTCACACCTCATAATATAACCGACTCGTGTTAACCTCAACAGAGGATTTACACACATTGTTTAATAATAAAGATAATTAAACGAACAACTCAAGTGATTAAAATAAGTAGAAACAAAATCGATAATACACTTGAGATAAAAGAGAAGAACAACTTCCCGATAGGTTCAACTCCACTGAAATAGATCTAGAAGTCGTTGCAACAACAATGGGTTGATTTATATAAACACCAACACGAAGCCACAACTTGTATGAAATGTAAGGACGGGAGGAGGTAACGAACTTGGAGACATAGCTTCTTTGCCAACAACAATCCTCAATATATAACAATATGGTTTTTGTTTCTCTCTAATTGATCAACGCCAAACACCAACCACAAAAAGCTCACACCAATACTGAAATAAAATTACCAATGCCTATTAAAGCACTCACCCCTGTACGGTACACCCACTGCACACTTATTAATGTCCCTCACACACGAGATCCACTTCTCTTATATATGAAGACCCACCTACGGAGATTCACTTCTCCTATATGTGAAGACCCACCTACGGAGATTCACTTCTCCTATAAATGAAGTCATGCTCACTGCACCATTACTCCACTCATTGCCACACAAACACCTCTTCCTCATTACCGCAATGTTTTATTCAATAAAAAAACCCTAACTCACACCACCACAACCTTTGCTTTATTGACAATTAATGCATGCTATCCCTATGCCGCACACACACATCATTCACTTTAATGCAGTACTTTCTTCATTGACAATTAACGCCCATCACCACTTTGCCACACACGTACACCACTCTGCCACACACACACCTGTTGCTCAAAATACCACACACACACACACTGCCGTAAGTCTTATTTTTTTTTGCAAGCTATAATCACATACATTATTTTTGGAAGAAAACCCTTCATGAACAATGTGAGAAAAATATCATGATGCCCTTATTATCTTCAACGACGTAAGACATATAATCCTTTACCAATTCAACTTGTGTACAAGATAGAATTCTATAATATTATCCAACTAGTGTTTGAATTCAAGATGATAAGAAGAATATGCCAATTTAAAAAAAATGCCAAAATAAAAATAAATTAGATATATTTAACATATATAATAAATATTACCACACTATCACTCTGTCCAAAAGAAAGAAACAGAAAATCGAGCGGCTTATTGCTGATAATGGAACAATGATATCAGATCCAGTGCAAAAGGGGAACACTAATCGGTTCCCGATATCCAGAGCCTTCCCTTTATTATATGCGAAGAGGGAAGACGAACTCGACACTCCAGTCAATGTGACAGAAATCAAAACTGCAATTTTTGACATAAATCCTAACAAAGCTCTAGAAACAATGGGGTAAGGTTAGCCCAGATATGGCAACTTTTATTCAAGAAGTTTTTAGACTGGAGCGATGGGAGCAGGAACTGAATCAAACCATCCTTGTTTTAATCCCCAAAGTCTCTTCTCCGAATCATATCTCTCAATTTCGACCAATTAGCCTCTGCTCTGTGATTTAAAAGGTTATTGCTAAAGTTATTGTGAATCGCTTAAAGACCCACCTTGACTATCTTATGGTGGCTAATCAATGTAGTTTATTCCTGGACGACATATAACTAATAATATTATCATCGCTAAGGAAGTAATTCACTCGATGAGAAAGAAGAAAGGGAAGATTGATTTCCTTTCCATCAAAGTAGATTTGAAAAAAGCATACGATTGGCTTTGATGGGACTTTATTCATGACACTTTAATGGATATTGGGGTATCGAACAATTTAATAAGGTTCATTATGAAGTGTGTGACTACATTTTCACTGAAAGTTTCTTGGAATGGCTAGCTTTTTGATCTGTTCAATCCTTCAAGGGGTATTAGATAAGGATACCTGCTCTAACCTTATTTGTATTTGTTGTGTATGGAACGACTAGGTCACCTCATATCACATAAGGTGGGACAAGGGAAATGGAAACCGTTTAAGATGAGGCATACAGGGCCTCCTATATCCCATCTTTTCTTTGTCGATGAACTCTTTCTGTTTGCAGAAGCTATGGAATCTCAAATACAAGTGATAGCAAGGACTTTGGGGACTTTTTGTAAGGCCTCAGGACAAAAAGTTAGCACTGCTAAAACTCAATTTTTTTTTCAAGAATGTCTAATAACGCGCAATGAATCAATCAAGAGCTACAGATTCCTACTACGAACAATCTTGGTAAATATCTAAGAGTACCATTAATTCACGAGCATACAACAAGGAACACTTATCAATACATCCTAGATAAAACACATCAGAAACTGGTAGGATGGAGTGCATACCTCCTGTCTTTAGCAGGGTGAGTCACTCTAACTAGTTAGTAATTTCATCCATACCCATCTTTACGATGCAAACAATGAGAATTTTGAAGCAACTATGTGATGACTTGGAGAAAATAATGATGGAATTTATCTGGGGTTCAAAGGCAGATCAAAGGAAAATGCATTTAGTTAACTAGGAGGCCGTCAGCCAGCCAAAAAAGCATGGGGCCTTAGAATTAAAACAATTTGATCCTCAAATGATGCGCTACTCACAAAATTGGGCTAGGATTTGATTACTAAACCAACAGTGTTATGAGTCCAGCTTCTTAGGGCAAAATATCGATTAGATGATCACCACATCCCTCAAACGCTGGATAGAAATGAGGCCTCAGTTATTTAGAGGGGGATATCAGCAACGTGGCGTTTTGTATGCCAAGGGTTAAAATGGAAACTCGGTAATAGGAATCGCATTTCATTCTGGTTGGATAATTAGGTCGATGATTAGGGTCCCCTCCTATTCGTGACGATAGGCCACCTTGCAGATAACTTGATTTATGCTAAAGTTTTAGACTTTATTGTCGAGAGTGGCAACTGGCACTGGAATATGTTCCAACACTATCTTTATTCCACAGTTTGTATGGCTATTGCGGCAATCTGCCCCCTAGAGCAGAAAGGTGGGAGGATAAAATGGTGTTGGGATCATCAACATATGGGGGATTCACAGTAGCCTCTGCCTATGACCTAATAGAAGATCGTAATATGGACAAGTGCAACATGATTTGGTAGGTCATATGGAAATGAATAGGGCCACAAAGGATTAGTTCATTTCTTTGGCTAATGGCTAAGAGAAAAATACTGACCAACCAACAACGAATAGCGTGACATATATCAATGGACAGCCGTTGTTATTACTGTGGCCAAGGAGAGACAAAATTGCACGCATTTTGAGATTGTTCTAGGGTGAAATCTTTCTGGGTTCAATTTCCTCCAACGGTCATCGATGATGCCTTTTTTCAGCAAGATGTGGAGTCATGGGTGAGATCTAATCTTTTGAAGACATCACAAGTACAACAGGTCGAGTGGGCTACCATCTATGGAGTCTCCTGCTAGTTTTTATGGCAATGGAGAAACAAGAGTCTTTTTAAGGAGGGTTTTGTTTGGACGAGCCTAGGCTCTAGGGTAGTTATGGATTATGTTGATTGGGTAGATAAGGCTCGAGTTATGGAGAGCCGAGTGCACCAGTCATAGGGTTTGGCAGTGGGTCAATTACTTGGATGATCTAAACCGTCGACGGGCTACATCAAATTGAATACAGATGGGGCAGTTAAACAAGGGTCCAACTCTACTATTGCAAGCGGATTACTCAGGCATTGTAACGAGCAGTGGTGTGGTGGATTCATGCAAAATATTAGAGGGGGCTCGCCTTTGGTTGCCAAACTCTGGGGAGTAACAACGGGCCTCACCCTGACCTGGGATCTTAGATATAGATGCGTTGTCATTGAAGTGGACTCTGTAGAGGTAATCAAAATTCTTTCTTCTTCTAAACTAGTATTGACAGAGAAAATTTTTTTTGTGACAGGTATCCGTGCGTTACCACACCAAACATGGGAGGTCCAGTTTTAACATGTTTATCAGGAAGAGAATCAGTGTACAGACAGACTGGCTACCCTAGCCTTGTTGTCAAGCCCACGAATTCATGTCCTTCAGGAACCTCCGATGGCAGCCATGGAGCTCGTCCATCGCGACCAGCAAGGAGCTTTATATCGAAGATTATTGTGTTAATGTAGTCTTTTAGTTGTCTTTCCTTTGTAAAAAAAAAAAAAAGAAACCAAGATGCGGATCTTATGCGTGACTGTGTTGTGGAGGCTATATAACCAATTCCCTCTTCAGAAAGGTACATCTGTTCTATTTTTTCCTTTTCTTTGTCTCTAGCAGCTTGTATATGACACTTTGGGCCTCTGAGAAGATGAGGAATGCCCAAATTAAAGGGAAAAGAGGAGCAAGTGGAAGTTCAGAAACGAATAAAGCTTGTCAAGGGCTTGATTCCTCCTCTAATGGCTGCCATCGTAGTATTATCTCCCATTTGCAATGTTCCAGGTAAGTGACTCATTATCCACCACACACTAAATTGAAAAAACTCCTAATTACGAAAATTCCCTCATCTTCTTCCACCTGATTCTCGTTGTGCCATTAATCATTTAACTGAAGTACTATTACTTAGTTTTGCTATATTGGACAGTATTATAGAAACAACCATGCACTACACTTTTTCTCATGCATGAACCCTGAAAATATTAACTTCAAAGTTCAGATTTCCACAAGAATTCTTTAATTTATGCTCCTAAGATAGAACTTGATTGTAGTAAGCTTAAAAAAAACAATTAGTCCACGTTGAATCAGGTATCTAAAGATCTATTTAGTAGCATGACTTGAACCATTATATTATTTTTAGTTGGTTTTGTTTAGTTGTTAATTAGAATGATGATTATGCAGAGTCCCTGGCACAAGTCTCTGGCGTAGAAAAGGGAACTGCATTGTTTTGATGTGCTTGCACAGGTTGTCATAATGCTAGCGGAAATTTTATTCAACCAGTGAGTCTTTCTTTGCTTGTTCTGCGGAGTTCTTTACTTGTCCCTTCTAAGTTGTATCAACACTTTTTGATCAGAACTTGCCAATAATTTTAGGGAGCAACACTCTTTACGAAAGACCTACAGAGGTAGACTTACAATTACTTGACAGAAATTTGGATCCCGCAAATTTGGATAATCAGGTATATGGATTTTGAGGATGTGCAAACTGTAACGCGTAGAGAAGATTTTATTACGCACCCAAGATCGGACGTGAAAGGATTAAAAATGAATATAATACGGAATACCTGATTTGGTTCCATCCAATTTTTAAAAGCCTTTTTCAGCTGCCAAACGAGCTCGAATCTCCTCGGGACCTGTACAGGAAAAGTTCACCGGCTCGAGGTCTAGGCCTTTCTGTAGTTTCCTTAATACACGAGTGCTCTTAATGGGTCAAAGCTCTGAATGCTCGTAAATTACTTACTTAACTACAGGCGACCCCCTATATATATAAACTTTCATATTGGGCTTTCCCATCACAAGGCCGGTAAAGTCTAGGTCCACACTGAAAAGGATCCATTTTCTACCCGGACTTCGACCGATTAATTTAGATCATTTATTGGGCCACTATATTATCTTTATCTGGATCAAATTATGTAACTTAACTGGTAATTTCTATAAAAACCAAATTACAATTAATAACTGTCCACTGAATGGGAAATTGACAAAATTGCCCTTAGAGGCAAAAATGTCCAACATTCTCCCCCTTGGACAATTATTAATTGCAGCTTTGACTCTTTTAAAAACAGTTTAAAATTCGGTTAAGCCACGCTACTGTATTAGTCAACTGAGTTTAAAAACATTTGATCCAAAGATAATGAAAGTCCTACATTCTGTCCTGCAAGGCTTTCGATACTGGAAAATATCAGACACATGTGTCATGTGTGACACAGGTACAATACAATCACGTATACCTAATATCTCACTAATATAAATGGGAAAATGGAGTGTGGCAGACTATGATGATACCTTTGTGATCTACTATGTATCATCTCCGTCTATAGGTCTCGATTTCTCCAGCTTTATGTTAAACTGCATCAGAAAAATTCTGTTTTTTCTCACCGAATGCTAAACTGCATTAGAGAAAACCTTTATGTTCTCCAACTGAATGCTAAACTGCATTAGAGAACCTTTATAGGATTCAAAACTTATATCCCCCTATGTCATGTCAAACTTTAAGGATATATCCTTACAAAACTGTATGTGTCTAATGACATAGGCTCAAGGTCAATTTTCGTATATGCCCAATTACCTTTAAAATACTTAAGATCAAAATAAATCTTAAGACTTCTATACGTATTATGACAATGTATGATAACAAATATGACTGAGGATAACCGATGATCATCTTTATCGATAAACCATCATACTGTCATAATACATCAAAATGTACAAATGTACATGGAACAAACATAATGATTCCCTAACTAACAGTGTCTAAGGACTTCAAAACACCCATACTGTATACTTATGGTCCAAACACAAGTGGGTAAAGTCCTTTAGTTACAGAACTGACTTATAGTTCCTCAGTCTTTAAATGCTTCAAACCTCAATGTCACTTTTCGTGTCAATTACTTTATGATCAAGAATTTGATCTCAAAATGCTAAGACCCTGTGATATTCAATGTTGTTGTTAAACAACATAGAAACTTAATTATCATAGTACAACTGTATAGGTCTAGCCACTGAATCAATAAAAAACAACTCAGAAATCAAATTTTCGAGCTAAACTGTCTGTGAAGCAGCCTGTAGCATGCACTATGCATGCGTGATTGAAGAAGTTACCCATGTCTAATTGACACACTTCTACGACATTATACCATCTGCAACCTTAAACCGTAACCTTAAGTGAACTTTCGATTCCCTACGAGTTTTCATCTGTTGACTTTCTATATGCCAACATATAATCCTTGATTTCCTTTAATGATCTTAACACTCACTTGATCGGATTTCAATGGTCTACATCTGGGTTAACCAGATACCGACCAAACAGTCAAATAGTAAATGCAATGTTCTACCTAGTACATAGTCGAGCATACATTAGGCTATCAACCATACTAGAACACATAACATTCCTCATGACCTCTCTCTCCCTACTTTATTCTTTGGTCATTATGCGAAAGATTATCTCTCTTTATGAGAGATAAATGTTACGACAGGTTTATTATTAATCGTATTAAACCTTTGTAACATACACCTAATGTATGCACCTTTTAACAGGCATGATGAATGTTAAGATCTGTCCTGGTGACTCCAAATACCTAGGACAAAAGATGCTGCATCAAGGGTCTTTATGTCAAAGTTCTTGACCAAAAGTTGTTTCACCTTATACAACATGGTTAAGACATTTGACGTGAGCAATATATCATCCTTATGCAATAATAGGAAGATAATTTTGCTCCCCCTGATCTAGTACAAGCACCTTTTAACTTTATTTTCTATGAAGCTGAAAGAGGTCATAACCTCATCAACTGTAAGGTTTCACTTTCGGGAGGTTGATGTAAATAACATATTGATTTGCATAATGTGCAAATTATGCCAGCTCCTTCTAGATCCTGAAATCCTTCAAGTTGTACCATATAGACCACTTTATAAAGGTCTTTATTCGGGAAAGCAATTTTGACAACTATCTGATGTAACTCGAGATCATTACGAGCTGCAATTGCCATAATCACTCAAAATGTATCCTACGAGGGTATGCGAGAAAAGTAACAAGAAAGTTAACATTTTTCTTTGAGTGAACTATCAAACAATTGAGCTAGTACATGAACCGATGAACTTCATCCTGGCGTCCTTTAGGTCTTAAATTTTATATTGACAGTTTTGCAGTTATGCTACATGTTGGACCCCAATTCCGGAGTCTCATTCCCCTCATGCTTCATGCTCAGATACCAACTCTGTGAGACCCCATTATCGAAGTCCAACTCCTACTTGCTTTCCTGATCTAATACCAACTCTGTCGGATCCCATTTTTGGAGTCTAACTTGGACTTGCTTGCATGCTCTGACACCACATCTGTCAGGCCCCGTTTTCGGAGCCTGACTCAGACTTGCTTTCATGCTCTGATACCATAATCCGTTACTTTCATGCATGCAGAATATCTCACTACGTAAGTTATCTTCCAGAGATAACACCTTGATCACTTTCAGATTATCTTCTCAAAACTCCCCTTTATTAGTCT
>JANZXR010000003.1:30301836-30316474 GCA_027575705.1 Erythroxylum echinodendron
TTAAACACAGCTACTTTATTACAGGCATATGACCTATGGAAGCATGGTGATGGAATGGAGTTTATAGACTCATCTCTGGACGACTCATCTTCATCCTGTAAACTCCTTAGATGCATGCAAGTAGCTCTTTTATGTGTCCAGGAAAATCCTACTGAGAGGCCAACCATGTTGGAAGTTTCTTTTCTGTTAAAAAATGAAACTGCACCTATATCTAGTCCAAAAAGGCTCGCCTTTTCCATAAAGAAAGATGAAGATAAGGAATGTGTTCTCAACTCCAATATGTGCTCCGTGGATGATGCAACAATTTCCCAAGTGGTACCACGATGAAGTTAAAAGGCTTTGTTGAAAAAATCTTGAGCCCTCGGTGTAATACGTAAAACAAGCCTTATTACGTGTACAAGATTACTCATGAAAGGATTAAAAACGAAGATATGCAAAGTACCTGATTTCGATTCTGTCCAATCTTTAAATGCCTTTTTTTGCTGCCAAACGAGCTCAAATCTCCTCGAGACCTTTATAGAAAACGTTCACCGGCTCGTGGTCTAGGCCTTTATGTAGTTTCTTCAAAACACGGGTACTCTTAACTGGTCAGAGTTCTGAATGCTTGTGAATTACTTAAGTAAGTATAAGAGACCATAACCTATTCATATATATAGCTTCCATATCGGGCTTCTCCATCACAAGGTCGATATGGTCCAGGTCTACACTAAAAGGGACCCATTTTTTACCCAAACTTCGACTCATTAATTTAGATCATTTATTGGGTCACCTTATTACCTTTGTTTGGATCAAATTGCATTGTTTAACCGGTAATTTATTGAAAAACAAAATCGCAATTAATAACTGTCCACTTATAAGGAAAAAGGCAAAATTGTCTTACAATCTCCCCATTGGACAATTATTAGTTGTAATTTTTTTAAATTTAGATTAAAAACAGTTTGAAAACCCGGTTAAATCACGCTACTGTAATGGTACCAAAAGTTTTGAAAACATTTGATCCAAGGTAACGAAAGTCCTACATTCTGTCCCGCAAGGCTTTTGATATCAGAAAATATCAGACACATGCATCATATGTGAAACAGGTCCAATATAATCACAAATACCTAATAACTCACTAACATGAATGGGAAAATGGAGTGTGGCAGACTACGATGATACCTTTATGATCTAATATGTATTATCTTCGTTTGTAGGTCTCGATTTCTCTAACTTTATGCTAAACTGCAATAGAGAAATCCCGCTTTCTCTTACCGAATGTTAAACAACATTAGAGAAAACTTGTTTCCTCTTATTAGGTGCTAAACAATATTAAAGGAAATTTTTATGAGATTAAAAACTTATATCCCTCTATGTCATATGAAACTTTAAGGATATCCACATAAACTTAATGTGTTTAATGACATAGGCTTAAGGTCAATCTTTATTTATGCCCAATGACTTTCAAAATGCTTAAGATCAACACAAATCTTAGGACTTCTACATGTATTATGACTATATGCAAAACAGTTGTAACTGAGGAAAATATGATCATCTTTTCTTATAAATAATTATAATGTCATAACACAACAAATGTACAATGATTTAAGGAGCAAAATAAAGCGATCCCTAACTACTGCTATCTAAGGACTTCAACACGCCCATACTGGATACATGTCTAGAAAACACTAGTGGACAAAGTCCTTTAGTCAGTGGATAAGTTAACATGTCCTCAGTCCTGATGTGCTCTACCTCAGCGTTACCCTTCTGATTCAGCTCCTTTATGGTCAGATACTTGACCTCCAAGTGCTTAGACCTTGTGATATTCTTGTTGTTGTTACTGAACAATACTGCAGCAAAATTATCACAATAAAACCGAATGGGTCTAGCGACAGAATCCACCATAGACGACTCAGAAATCAAGTTTCTGAGCCAAACCGCCTGTGTAGCAGCTCCATAACATGCAACAAACTTTGCATATATGGTCGAGGAAGTAACCAGTGCCTGCTTGACACTCTTCCATGATACCCACCATCTGCCAACATAAAACTGTATCCTGATGTGGACTTGCGATCATCTGGACACATAGCAAAATCTGAGTCCGTATACCCTGTAAGGTTCAAATCGTTGACTTTTTTTTTCCTGTATGTCAACGTATAATCCTTAGTACCCTTAAGGTATCTCAACACCTGCTTGACTGCATTCCAATAGTTTACACCTGGGTTAGCCAGATATCAGCCCAACAGTCCAACAACAAATGCAATGTCCTGTCACCTGGCATACATCAGGCTACCAACGGCACTAAAGTATGGAACATTCCTCATAGCCTCTCTCTCAACCTCATTCTTTGGACACTATGCTAAAGATAATCTCTCTCCATGAGAGATAAGTGCTACAACAGGTCTAAATTCAGCCATACCTTTGTAGCAGCCCGCTCGATGTATGTGCTTTGTGAGAGGCTTAACGTGTGTTGAGATCTGTCCTAGTGAATCTGTATACCGAAGACAAAAAATGCTTCACCTAAATCCTTCATGTCAAAATGTTTGGCCAAAAGTTGCTTAACTTCATGCAATATGGTCAAATCATTTGACGCGAGCAAGATATCATCGACATACAGAAGTATGAATATGATCTTGCTCCTCCTAACCTTATAGTATAAGCATAAGCATCTTTCGACTTTGTTCTCCACAAAGTCGAATGAGGTCAAAACCTCATCAAACTTTAAGTACTATTGCCTGGAAGCTTGCTTTAAACCATATATTGATTTACTCAACTTGCATACTTTGTCAGCTACATTCTGATCCTGAAATCCTTCAGGCTGCTCTATATAGACCTCTTCATAAAGGTCACTATTTAGGAAAGCAGTCTTCATGTCCATCTGATGTAGCTCTATGTCATAATAAGCTACTAATGCCATGATCACTCTAAATGCATCCTTCGAGGACACAGGAGAGAAGGTGACATTGAAGTCAACTCCTTCTCTCTGAGTGAACCTTTTGGCAACTAGACGTGCCTTAAACCGCTTAACTTGACCCTGTGTGTCCTTCTTGGTCTTAAATAGCCACTTGCAACTAACAGATCTGTAATGTTGAGGTAAATCAATGAGCACCCATACCTTATTATACCTCATATCTTGCATCTGGTCCTTTATTGCTTCCCACCACATATTTGCATGGGGTCCAGAAACAGCCTCTGAAAAAGTAACTGGATCCTTTATATGTCCAATATCACAGTCCTATTCACCCAGATAGACTATGTAGTCTGATGAAATCGCAGGCCACCTCTCTCTGGTGGATCTGCGTAGCTACACAGGCTCCTGTACCTTAGAAACCTCCTCCTGAATAGGTGTACGTTCCTATGCCTGCATAGGTACGGTGCTAGGGCCTACATCCACCGGAGCTGACTGTATGAGAGGCTGATACAACACGATTATTGTATCAGTCCTGCTAACTTCTGAAGGTTGTGAGGATCCTCCCTCATCATAGACATCAAATTCTAGGAACTTTGCCTTCTGTGATTCCACAATTCTGGCCCCTTCCTCTCTACTGTAAAATCTGTGGCCCTTAGAGTGGTCAGGATAACCCATTAAATAGCAACGAGTCGAACGAGATTGCAACTTACTTTCATTAGGATTATATAACCTCACCTCAGCAGGGTAGCCGCACACATGAATGTGTGCAAGGATTGGCTTTCTCCCAACTCAAAGCTCAAAAGCCGTCTTTGACACTGACTTGCTAGGGACTCTGTTCAAATGTATAATGTCGTCTTTATGGCTTCACCCTATAGGTACTTAGGTAGGTTAGTCCCGCTCTATATTGACCTCATCATATCCTTTAGGGTGCGATTACGCCTTTCGGCCACACCATTTTGCTCAGGACTACCTGGCATAGTGAACTGTGCCACTATTCCAACTGACTCCAAATGCCTGGCAAAAAGACCCTTTTTCTGTCTTGCAATCCCATGTCTACCATAGTATTCCCCTCCTCTATCAGATCTGACAATCTTTATTGATCTTTCCAATTGGTTCTCGACTTCAGTCTTCAAGATCTTAAATTTGTCAAGAACTTCGGACTTCTCTTTAAACAAGAACACATATTTATATCGGGAATAATCAACTATAAATGTCAGGAAGTATCTAGCATTGCACAACATGACCGTATAGGGACCACTAACATTCGTATGTATGAGGTCCAACAAGCCTGAAGCATGAGCTGACCGCTTCTTCTTTATCTTGGTCAACTTATCCCTACAACAATCGACACATGTCTCTAGATCACTGAAGTCCAGAGTTGGGAGAATGTTATCCTTTATTAGTTTCTCAACCCTCTCCCTGGAAATGTGGCCAAGACGTTTATGCCATAACATGTACGATGTTTTCTTTATGGAGGTCCTCTTTCGAGTAACAAGTTCGGCAACATACGAAGAGGCATACATCTTATTAGGAGCAAGACACATACTATATAGTCCGTAAGATAAGAAGGATGTACCGATATGTCTTGTATTGATAGAAATATTTATAACTGCATTATCAAATACAAAACTATAACCTTCCTTGTCCAAAACTGATACAGTATCAGATTCCGTCTAAAAGACGGTATATAAAATGTGTCTCATAGATCCAAAACAAATCCCGTATCGAGGTTCAATCCTACATCTCCTACGTACAAAACGTCAACCTCCTTATTATTGCAAACCATCAGTTTCCGCTCTCCTTTAGTATGCCTTCTCCTAGAGATGAACCCCTGCATTATGGAAGCAACATGTTTAGAAGATCCATTATCTAACTACCAAGAACTTGATGTGGTTATAGTTATATTGGATTCATGAATCATGAAGTCCGAGGAGCTACTTGACATATCCTAGTTGACCTTCAAACTTTGTACTTCTGGCAGTCAGACTTCCTGTGCCCCTTCTTCTTGTAGAAGAAGGATCTCATAGCCTTAAGCTCATGTGGCTCCTTAGCAATGCTCGATTGCCCATTCTGAATCTGAGGAGAGGGTTTGGTTGTCTTACCCTTTCCCTTGGCCTTAGGCTGCTGGGGTCTGGCCTTTCCCTTGCCCTTCGCGGCTGCATACAAGGCTAAATGAGGAGAGCTCTTAATCTTCTCCCCTGCTGTAGCACACCGGGAAATCAAAACATTAATGTCCCAGGTCTCATCCAGTGAGATGTAGGTTGTGACCAACATCTCAAACTCCGACGGAAGAGTATATAATGCTAAATGCATTATCAAGTCATCAACCATTGGTATATCAAGTGCCTTCAGCCTACTCTGAAGCTACACTATCCGACGCCTCCTTCTCCAGTGTACCTCATGGAGAAAAGCTCTTTAATCAAGGCCATCTTCTCCACATTAGAAGAGGTCTTGTATCTCTGGGAGATACTATCAATGAACTCTCTTGCTACTGTCGTATCTGCAAGTCCGCTCAACAGGTGGTCTGCTATTGACCTCTTGATGGTCAAATAACATAACCTATTTGACCTTTCCCAGGTCGCCATTGCTGCTTTGTCAGCTTTTGAGTTGACATATGTGAGTGGAGGAAGGGGCTTGGTGTGCAAGGCCAGGCTGATGTCCACAATCTCCAACGCGAACTCTACGTGCTTCTTCCACTTCTTGTAATTGAAACCATTCAAGGTTTCAACAGTGACAGCATTGTTGTTCACTAAAAAGGTGACTGAAAAATAGAAAAGACAATGTCAAAATCAGTATAAATGCAGGATAACAGCGATACTCTAAAGCATTAAAAGTATCTATACCGAGAATCCGATCACACATATTATGAAACACCTTTGGGTTGAATATATAATATATGCAATTAGACTCTCGCATAAAAGCGATCAAAGTACAAACCATTAGCTCTCATAACACTACCACCTTTGGGTGAATAGATCACTTATGTAACAGTCTTCCTCTATCAAATGCTTTTATGAACATCTCAAAACTTTATATAAGGCTAACATCTTTGGCCAGAATAGCCAAACATAAAGCCAAAGACATCCCCTAACATGTACGTGGAACAATCGAAAATACTGACTTGAAAGGCTACTTTGGTGACTACATTCTTATCAGTATCCTAGAAAGTCTACCAACACAAGGGATACTACTTTATGTCATCCTCACATCCTATATGGGCATAATGGATGTGAAAATTAATTATAAATGCAAAAACTAAGTGTACAGTCAAATAATCACATGCAAAAACTGATAACATTGTCTTTAAATTTTATTTGAGATTTTTATTTAAAAAATTCTCAATAAAAGTGTCTATCGTACTTTTCTGAATACTGAACCTACTATACGAGACATAAAACTTTAAGTGTCTCCTTTATGTACTGTTCGGAGTACGAAAATGCACTCAAATCGGCTTTAAAAGAGCTAAAAAACCTTTTCTGAAATCCAATTACCAACGTAACAAATCCAAAAAAAATTGAAAAATCACTTTTAAAAATTCCCGAATTCGAAAACGGACCCAAAAATGCCTGGGATAGCTTTATGAGAATTTAAATTTTTTTATTTTACTATTCACGCCCGTACAGCTGACGTCAGCCGCTGACGTGCCCCCCACGTCACTACGCGTAGCGGGAGCCAGATGCGTCTAGCGCGTGCATGTCATACGCCCCAACGTGTAGATGCGTAGGCACCGCACACGCTGCCACGTGTCCAACAACCATCGGTTCCACGTGCCTTCAACGCCGGTGGACTAACGGGCCATGTCCAGCGCAGCACTACGCGGCAGTGCGTGATTGGCATGTGCGTTCCTCACCCTCGCTACTGTATCAAGACTGCATACGCCCGACGTTCTCTCTCACCTCCAACGCCGGAGGCTATTTTTGGCTTCCCGGAGGTCCCTTTTTTACTTCGTTTGTCCTGTTTTTGACCTATTTTTCATGGCCAAACTTATGTATACCACTTCTACAGTTCTACGCAATTATTTACGCAAAATAACCAGAAACTGAATCAAAAATAGAGAAAAACCATATGAGATGAAAAACTAAAAAACCTTCGTTTCTGGAAATCCGATCACGTAACTAATCTGATACCATGTGTAATATGTAGAACAGGCCTTATTACGTATACAGAATTGATCATGAAAGGATTAAAAATGAAGAAATGAGGAATACCTGATTTCGATTCTATCCAATCTTTAAATGCCTTTTTCTGCTGCCAAACGAGCTCGAATCTCTTCGAGACCTTTATAGAAAATGTTCACCGGCTCGTGGTCTAGGCCTTTCTATAGTTTTCTCAAAACACGAGCGCTCTTAACGGGTCAGAGCTCTGAATGCTCGTGAATTACTTAAGTAACTACAGGAGACCATAACCTATTTCTATATATAGCTTCCATGTCGCGCTTCCCCATCACAAGGTCGATATGGTCCAGGTCCATACTAAAAGGGACCCATATTTCACCCGAATTTCGACCCATTAATTTAGATCATTTATTGGGCTACCTTATTACCTTTGTTTGGATCAAATTGGGTTGCTTAACCGATAATTTATTGAAAAACAAAATCACAATTAATAACTGTCCATTTATAAGGAAAAAAACAAAATTTCCCCTATGGGCAAAATTGTCTTACACTCAGTTTTGTCTCTAAGATTGTAAATAAACTGCAGAGCACAAGCCGTAAGGGGATTGTGCTCCACATCGTTCCTGTAGTTGAACCTGAATCATTGATGATTAGTTTCTCTATATTTGATGTAAGATTAGCAATGATTTCGTGAATGATGAACGAGCAGAGTTGTACATAAAACGAGGGAACTGGAATTAGAAGCAAAATTTTTAGTCATATATCTCTATCTTCTCCAGTTTCAGCTAGAGTAAATAGTTTTCCAGAGACCCTCTTGACCTCATTGTCAGGAGGTTTCCTTTCTCAGGAAGCGTATACATTTCATAGAGATGGTTTAGGTTTAGAATACTTCCACAAAGAAAAAAGTGGTTGGAAAGTTTGTCAAATCAAACTTGTAATTTTTGTAAAATTCTTTTTTTGAACAAATGTATCATGTGTGATTTTGTGTTGTTGAGATTAAAAGTATCATATTCTTGAAAGAAAGGAGGAGCCAAACCATCGATGAACACCGTATCTGAGAATTTCATACGGGATAGGCGCAACTTCATAGAACTAAAGAAAAATGTTTAGCGGTGGAAGAAAGCAATCAAAAGAAGTTTTCTTTATAAGTTAATCAATCAAACCAAATCGTTAGAGATGGTCAAAACAGATAATGATTTAAAATAACACATAAAAAGTTGATAGTCCCTACCTAACGACAGCTAAGTTAAGCATCTACAAAATAACCTACACGTTACAACAATTCAAGGTCAAGAAGGATTGTAAATGTTATCTGCTAAAAGAAAAATTTTGGTGGTTTTATATGAACTTTGACCTTTTGTTTCTCTTTAATTTTTTTAATGATGGTAAAACTATAATAACTATTTGATGATTCGAATTAAGATGTTTTAAGTTAATAAAGCACATAAGAGATAAACTCTATTGGTTAAAGCAAATCAATTTTATATTTCATACCTAGAAAGCCAAGACTTGGATAAGTTCAATGAATTAAGTTTTGTTGTTCTGTTATCAACACCAATCCCTACTTCCTTATCCTTTTCCTTTGAGAAGAGAGTCACTTGCATTTTCTCAGAGCTTACCAAAATCACAAAATCACAATACCCTTACATTAAGTTATGCTAATTGCTAAATCCAAGTGAAAAAGGTAAGGGACAAGTGGAAGCTAATCATAACTTCGCAAGTAATATAGGAAGGCATCAATACCTAAAATTCAAGCTTTAGCTAGTTGTCATCTTCAACCTATGACTCATAAAACTAATTAATAATGTACAGGTTACTCACTTCAGGATCATACTCATTCGACAGAGTTCATATCAGTTTTACTTTGCAATATATTCTCACATGACAGTGAAGTAAAACCTCTGTCAAAAGGAGTTAAAAAATTGAAACCCCAGTTTGAGTTTTCGCAAAGGA
This sequence comes from Erythroxylum echinodendron, assembly GCA_027575705.1. NCBI lineage: Eukaryota > Viridiplantae > Streptophyta > Magnoliopsida > Malpighiales > Erythroxylaceae > Erythroxylum > Erythroxylum echinodendron. Next base: position 30,310,792 of record JANZXR010000003.1, read on the forward strand.
AGTTGAACAAGTTAAGGGAAAAGGCTTCAATAGACATGTTAGGATTTTATATGGCTTTTTGTTCTCTTTATTAACAAAGACTAATGATGCTTGTTGCTTTGAACTTGTTTTGCAGAAATGAAGAGTAGCAGAAATGTAAAGAAGACATAAGAATTACTTGGTTCGATAGCTCAAAGCTATCTACATCCAAGGATCAATCTCACAATATGTGGTTCCACTAGCTTTAAAAGAATGAATACAAGAGATTGGGTGTTTCTTAAAGCACCTGCAAGAGTTCCCTCACAAACTACCTGGTATACTTAGTATGTACTCTAACACTCTCTCATATTTTCTCTCTTGAATCAAATGAGTATATGCGCATATAAGTTGATTTTATATTTGTATTGGACTGATTGTACGTATTTATAGACTGCTGAAGAGAGTATTTTCCTTCTATCTTTGAGTTTACGCTTATTAATTCTTCTGTGTTTCTTACGTGATTATTGCATGTGCCATCCACGTGCTTTACTAAAACTTAGCGTTATTGCTTCTGCTTTACGTTTTAACCCTTAGTCAAAATACATTTTCTTCTCCTCCTTCGACGAATTCTCTAGAGTCTTCTACTATTCTCACACACGTACACTTCTGTTCAAAAAATCCCCAAATCTTGTTCTTAGATTGATGAGTTTTTGTTGAGGGTATGGAGAATATGTGATTTCCTTCACAATTATTCTCTCCTTCTCTATGAATCTTCACATAGCTCATCAATTTGTGGACGATTTTTGAAACCAAACCCGAGCTTCACTGAAGTTGTGAGATCAACTGGGTAAGTCTTTGTTGTCTTCAAGGAGCTTCATTTATTTGTAGAAGATCTTTACAGAGAATGGACTTCTTAACAGAAACTACTTTTGTCCCAAAATCTGACGAATTTTGATCTCTTTGTATTTTCTTCAGGATAACTTCACCGCTGTTGATTTTATCTCTGATGAAGTGGATTCTCACGTGGATGTACTTCGAATGCTCATGCAGAACTGGATCCCTGCTCAGGAATAATGGACTTTGACTATCTGTGTAGATTGCGTTTTCTTTAACTTGAATTTGGATTTCTAACAGTAGCCCTTGTAACCATATTAGCTCCTTTAGGCCTTCTATGATAGCGTAGTATTATGCTTCTGTAGTAGATAAGCTTACTGTGTTGCCTGAAAGTGTGAAATAATATGCTGATAATGATTTGTGAGTATCTTTATCTGCTGCATAATCTACATCTACATAGTCATATAGGGTTGTATGTTTAAGTAGTTGTAGATTAGACTTTGAAAAGCATAATCCATGATTTAAAGTTCCTTTTAAGTATATGAGAACAATTTTAAATCCTGCCAATGTTCTAGACCTGGATTAGCCATGAATATGCTAAGTAGGCTGATTGCATAGGCTAAGTCAGGTTTGGTATATATCATTATATACATAATACAACCTACGCCTACGTTATAAGGATATTTTAGCATCTATTTCAGTTCTACTTCTATTGCTGGACTCTTAGCAACCGTTAGCTGTAAGTGTGTGACAATGCGAGCAGAAATAGGTTTGACATCTCCCATATTAAACTTAGAGAGGACCTTCTTGATGTAGTCCCTTTGTGTCAACCATAGCTTCCCCTCTTCTTCATTCCTTATGATCTGCATACCCAGCAGCTTCTAAGCCTTCCCCAGATCTTTCATGTCAAAGTTCTGTCTGAGAACGCTCTTCATTTCTTGGATCCTCTGCAATAGTTTTCCTGTGATGACTAAGTCATCCACATAAACCAGCATATAAACTACTTTCTCCTGCTCTAAATCTTTATAGTACAGGCAGTACTTATAGGCACTTCTTTTGAATTTCATTTCTGTCACAACTTCTTGGAACTTCTTATTTTATTACCTATGAGCTTGCTTTAGGCTATATAGGGATCTTTCAAACAAGTAAATATGATTAGGGTTTTTTTAATTTATGAAGCCTGTAGGCTGCTTCATATAGATGGTTTCTTCTAGTTTTCCATATAGGAATGCTATCTTTACATCCATCTGATGTATCTCCCAATCATTCAAAGTAGCTAGGGCCAGAATAATCCTTACTGTTTTAAACTTAACCACTGGAGAGAAGATTTCCTTGTAGTCCACTCCCTCTCTTTTCCTGAAGCCTTTTGCCATTAATCTGGCCTTGTAGATCTTTGGATCAGCTTCTGTTATTCCATCATTCAGCTTGAATATCCATTTACATTCAAGCATATTTGCATTTGGTGGTTTAGGAACTAGCTTCAAAGTCTCATTCTTCATTAGAGAAGTTTATTTACTTAGGCAAGCATTTTTCCCCTGTTTTGCATCAGATCTGCTCATGGATTCCTTGTATATTTCTGGTGCTCCTGTCTCAACTATTTCTACAACCAAACAAGCATATTCTATTAGGTCAGTTTCAATATACATTCTGTTTGGTATCCTTTATCTTGGTTCCCTATCTTTGACAAGTTTATAGTCTTACAACTGAGTTTGCTGAGCTTCTGTTGCTTCCTCTTGTTGTTCGGTTCCCCTTGAGAGTTAGGATCTGTGTCCGTCGTTTCTTCTTCTGTTAGAGTTGTCTATTCAGCAGTTGCTTCTGTTTCATCTCTTTCATATGTGGAGGGTGGGACATAGAAAGGAATTAAATTGTTATTTGATCCCAGCTGCTGTAGGACTTCTTCTTGGATGTTCATTCCTCTATTCTTTTGCTTCAATAGTGGAAATGAAGTGTCCTTGAACACTACATCTCTGCTTATTTGAGTCTTGTAGGCCCCTGACTGCAGAATTAGAACTTTTTAACCTTTAGTTCCTTCAGGGTATCCTGGAAATACCCCTTTGACAACTCTTGGTTTAAGCTTCCCTTCTATTTGGTGAATGTAAACTCAACATCTGAAAGGTTAAGTGAGTCAAAGTAGGTTTAGAACCATTCCATACCTCTTCAGGTGTTTTATACTCATTTATAGATGTTGGTAGTCTGTTTATCAAATAAGCTGCAGTTTTTATAGCCTCTGCCCATAGTGCTCGAGATAGACCTGAGGACGGCAGCATACATCTAGTCTTCTCAAGTAGGGTTCTGTTGAGTCTTTCCGCTACCCCATTCTGTTGAGGTGTAGCCTTGACAGTTCTATGCTTCTGAATTCCCTTCCTTTGACAGCGGTCATCAAACTCTTTGTTGCAGAATTTTAGCCCATTGTCTATTCTTAGGCACTTCAACTTCTTTCCTATTTGGTTTTCCATCAAGGTATGCCACTTCACAAATGCCTCTAATGCTTCATCCTTTGTCTTCAAGAGATATATCTAGCATTTCCGTGACCTATCATCAATAACAGACATGAAATACCTCGTAACTTCCAAAGTTTGAGTCTGAGCTGGCCCTCATAGGTCATAATGAGCATATTCTATACTTCTGATGGCTTTTTTTGTAATTTGTGGGAAAGGGGTTCTGTGATGTTTCCCTAGTATACATCCCTCATAGAACTTAATCTTCTTCACTCTTGTGTTTGACAGCAGCCCCTATTGCTCTAGCTGTTTAAGACTTTTGTTCCCTGCATGTCCAAGTTGTGTAAGCCACAGCATGGTTGAATTGAGTTCCTTTTCCTCTGTTGTTAGGTTGATCTCTGTAGTACCTACTGCAAAGTATAAACCCCTCCTTTCAATTGCCCTTATGAGCACCTTACCATCCTTGATGATTTCTCTCAAACCATCATTGGACCTAATCTTGTATCCTTGCTTGTCAAAGATACTCTCTGATAGAAAATTTCTTCTAACACCAGGGACATATCTCACATTGCTCAATGTTCTCCTCTTTTCATCGTGCATCTTGATGGAGACATTGCCAATGCCTTGGATTTCCTATTTCCCTGCATCTGCCATTCTTACCTTGGCTGACAAGTTCTCAAAAGTAGAGAACTAGTCCCTGTGGAGAGTTACATGCATTGTGCAGCTTAATTCCAGAATCCATTTTGTTCATAACTTATCTGTATCACTTGTCATAGCAAGTATCTCATCTCCACTGGACTGTTCAAGCTTCCCAACATATCATGCATCTCCTTTTTGTGCCTTTTTGTCCTTCTTCTTCCTGCAATCCCTAGCTACGTGTCCTTCTTTATCGCAGTAGAAGCATTTTTTACCTTTGGCTTTATTCTTTCATCATCATTCTTCTTCTGTTTGCCTTTTCCCTTAGCTTTCTGTCCACCACCTTTCTTTGAATGATTTGGTGCAGACTTACTCTCGGACCTGTTGTCTATGAACATCACCTCTAGTTCTTTCTTGAAGTGATTGTTGTTTATAACTCATAAGAGAATCAAGAACCCTCTTTACTATTAGAGCATCACCACTAGCATGCTTGACCACCTTCTTGAATCCATTATATTCTTGTGGTAGTGACTTTAAAATCACTACAGCTTAGTGTTCTTCTGAAATTTTCTCCCTTGTTGCTTCAAGATCCTGAATTAGTTTAAAGAAATAATCTAGGTTATCTTCAAGGGTTACCGTAGTATTCATTATGAAGTTTGCAAGATTGTGCAGCAGGGTCATTTTGTTTGTTAGGCAACGTTTAGAGTAAATCTCACCTGAGTTTTTCCCATAACAACTTTGTAGTGTTGCAATCTTTCACTTTTCTTATGTCAATTAGTGATAGATGCAACATTAGCTTGCAGTGAGCCAATCTTGCTTTCTTCAGGTTCTTCACAAGATCTATCTCATCATCATATGTTGTATCTATGGCACCAAAACATTCGTAGGATTCAAGCAGGGCTTGCATCTATAGTTTCCAAATTGCAAAGTCCTCTTTTCCAGTGAAAACTTCCATCTATTTTCCCACCATTTTGTAGGTTCTTCGTAGAGACCTCTTTTGACATTCTTGAGCTTCCTTCTTGATGGATTCTTGTTTTGTCTATAAGGATGGGGACAGAGTCCTGGTCGCTTTGATACCAATATGTTAGGATTTTTTTATGGCTTTCTGTTGTCTTTATTAACAAAGACTGATGATGCTAGTTACTTTCGACTTGTTTTGCAAAAATGAAGAGTAGTAGAAAAGTAAAGAAGACACAAGAATTACTTGGTTCGATAGCTCAAAGCTATCTACATCCAAGGATCAATCTCACAGTATGTGGTTCCACCAGCTTCAATAAGAGAATGAATACAAGAAATTGGGTGTTTCTTAAAACACCTGCAAGAGTTCTCTCATAAACTCCCTAGTAGACTTAGTAGTACTCTAGCACTCTCTCAGATTTTTCTCTCTTTAGTCAGATGAGTATATGCGTGTATAAGTTGATTGTATATTTATATTGGACTGATTGTATGTATTTATAGACTGCTGAAGAGAGTATTTGCCTTTTGTCTTTGAGTTTACGCTTGTTAATTCTTTTGTGCTTCTCACGTGATTATTGCATGTGCCATCTACCTACTTTACTAAGGCTTGGTTTGAGGGAGCGGTGGCGGTTGATAACTTGCTAAAATCAACCTGCTGAAATGATAAGTACTTATTCTCAATAAGTACTTATGTGTTTGGGATTACTGTTTTGGTAACTGCTGAAACATGAAAATAAGTGTTTGGTAAGTGTAGTTACGGTTGCTGAAAAGAGATAAAATGACTAAAAAGTCCATTGATTTAATAAACTATTAATTGTTATATAAATAATTAAAAATATATTATTAGTCATATAAATTTA
>JANZXR010000003.1:30316574-30329645 GCA_027575705.1 Erythroxylum echinodendron
CATAACACAGAGGCAAGGAGGATATAAGAGTATAAGTATCCTCTGTGATGACGTCACAACACAGAGGCAAGGAGGATTTAAGAGTATAAGTATCCTCTATGATGACGTAACAACACAAAGGCAAGGAGGATTTAAAAATATAAGCTTCGTTTATGATGATGTCAAAACACAGAGGACATGTCATCACCAAGACGATACAACATAGAGGAAAGGATGGATGAAGAGTATGAAGAATTAGTAAAAAAAAGCATAGAAGATAGAGCATAGAGGAAAGAATCGTTTGTGTTACTATACACAAAGAATGGACTTCGTCTGTATTATTGATAGTGTATCATCTGTGTTACTATTCACAGACGAAGTAAATCACAGAGGACATGTATCGTCTGTGTTACTGTTCACGGACGAAGTAAAACACAGAGGACACGTATTGTCTATGTTACTATTCACGGACAAAGTAAAACACAGAGGACACGTATCGTCTGTGTTACTGTTTGCAAACAAAGTAAAGTACAAAGGACACGTATCGTCTGTGTTACTATTCACAGATGAAGTAAAACACCGAGGACATATATCGTCTGTGTTACTATTCACAGACGAATCCAAACATTGAGACTCGTATCCTCTGTGCCACTGTTCACAGACTTCAGATGATGGATTCACTGTCGATAGAGGGTCAACCTAGAAGATAAAAGTCAACCACATAGGATAGGACGCAGAGGATAGATTAAGGACCTTTGATTATAAGAAGAAGTTAAGAAATACTGGGGTGAAGTGCATCTTCTGTGTTCCTGTTCACCTTGTATGTTCTGTCCTAATGTTGAACCCTTAAGAGTTAGAATTGGCCTTCGAGGTCTTCATAGAAGTTATGGAGCTTGAAATTCTCTTTCAAACCATATGGCAAATACCTCGAACTGATTACGCTAGAGAAAGTTATGAAGTTTGTAAGATATCGTTTGTGTTACTGTTCACAGACAATCGTCTGTGTTGCTGTTCACAGACTTCGAAATAGACAGAAATCAGACGATAGAAATGAGACGAAGGGAAGCCAAAAATGAGACGAAGGGAAGCCAAAAATGAGACAAAAGCAATGAGACGATAAAAATAATAGACCCTTCAAAAGATAAAGTCAACCTTCGAGGTCTTCATGAAAGTTGTAGAAATTGAAGAGCTGAGACTAATAAAGGGGAGTTTTGAGAAGATAATCCGAAAGTGATCAAGGTGTTATCTCTGGAAGATAACTTACGTAGTAGATATTCTGCATGAATGAAAGTAACAGATTATGGTATCAGAACAAGGAGGAGTTGGACTTCGATAACGGGGTCTCACAGAGTTGGTATCTGAGCATGAAGCATGAAGGGAGTGAGACTTCAGAATCAGGGCCCAACAGAATATGGTATCAGAGCAAGCATGAATAATTATGTATAAGACCGAGTCAGACTCCGAAAACGGGGTCCAAAAGATTATGGTATCAGAGCAAGTAAGCAAATTTGAGTCAGACTCTAGAAACGGGAAACGGGGTCTGACAGCCTATAAGAAAAAATATCTATCTAAGGTGTATATTCAACAAAATAAGAGGGAAAACTAAGTCTCACCTAGAGGTAGATGAATGTGAGTGAGTATGAGCATCGGTTTACACAGTTATCCCGATATGCAATAGACATGATGCTAAGTGAGATGGCTAAGTGTTGTCAGTTTGAATCAGGATTGCACCTAGCCATCAGAGAGAAAGTAGTGGTGCAGAACTTCTATGACTTCTAACAGCTGGTTGAAGCCGCTATGAAGGTTGAAAGTATTGAGAACATAAAGAGTGCCATGAATAAGAAGAGAAAGGGGAGAGAGTAGATCGAGAGGGGAGATGGTACTTCTATGTCCGGTAAGAGTGCCAGGAGCTTTCCTATACAGTATGAGGAGAGGAGCAGTAGTGCAAGTAGGTTCAGAAAGATGAGGACTATCTCTCATCAGGTCAACAGTTGGATGGTATTAGAGCAAGCATGAATAATTATGAATAAGACCGAGTCAGACTCCGAAAACGGGGTCCAAAAGATTATGGTATCAGAGCAAGTAAGCAAATCTGAGTCAGACTCTGCAAACGGGAAGCAGGGTCTGACAGCCTATAAGAAAAAGTATCTACCTGAGGTGTATATTCAACAAAAGCAGAGGGAAAACTGAGTCTCACCTAGAGGCAGATGAATGTGAGTGAGTATGAGCATCAGTTTACACAGTTATCCCGATATGCAGTAGACATGATGCTAAGTGAGACGGCTAAGTGTCGTCAGTTTGAATCAGGATTGCACCTAGCCATCAGAGAGAAAGTAGTGGTGCAGAACTTCTATGACTTCTAGCAGCTGGTTGAAGCCGCTATGAAGGTTGAAAGTATTGAGAACATAAAGAGTGTCGTGAATAAGAAGAGAAAGGGGAGAGAGTAGATCGAGAGGGGAGATGGTACTTCTATATCCGGTAAGAGTGCCAGGAGCTTTCCTATACAGTCTGAGAAGAGGAGCAGTGGTGCAAGTAGGTTCAGAAAGATGAGGACTATCTCTCATCAGGCCTCAACAGTTGGAGGCAATAAAAGAGGAGAAGGGGACAAGTCATTTGTCCCTAAATGTGATCATTGTGGCAAGTTTCATGGAGGAGAGTGTTACAGATTGACAGGAGCTTGCTTTAAATGTGGAGAGAAGAGGCACATAGCCAGAGAGTGTCCTCAGCATGCAAGGCATGAGAAGAGTCAGATACAAGGTTCGAAGAGAATCGAGACTGTGGGACACCAGACTACAACTGAAGTGGGCAGTTCTGCTGCAACAAAAAGGGGGAATTTTTTAGGGAGATCCAAAGGGAAAGTACCAGCTAGGGTATTTGGAATGACACGGTAGGATATAGAGATCCCTCCAGAAGTTGTGACTGGTATGATTAAATTGTTTGATAATGATATTATTGTTTTGATTGATCCAGGTTCTACCCATTCGTTTGTGTCCTCAAGTAAAACTGTGCGTGATACGAATCTGAGCCCATTGGATACTCCTTTGATGGTGAGTACTCCAATTGACCAATGTATTATTATTAGTTAAGTATGCAGAGACTGTGAGATATATGTTGAAAGGGAACAGTTAGTAATGGATTAATGCCTTTGAAAATGGGAGGATTAGATGTGATTTTAGATATGGACACCTTGGAGATGTACAATGCTAATCCGAATTATAAACAGAGGTAGTGGAGTTCGAATTGGACAATGGTAAAAAGGTGGTTCTTGTGGGAGACAGAAGAGCAAGTCCTCCTAGAATTGTTTCGACTTTGACAGCAGAGAAGATGATGAGGAAAGGATGTGAAGTATATTTGGCCTATATGGTAGACACAAGGGTAGATAAAAAGAAGTTAGAGGAAATACCTGTGCTTAGGGAATTCCAAGAAATCTTTCTCGAGGAATTACTAGGATTACCACCACCTAGGGAAATTGAGTTTTCCATTGATCTCCTTCCAAACACAAAACTAATATCGATTCCGCCTTATAGAATGGCTCCAGCAGAATTGAAGGAGCTTAAGGAGCAATTGGAAGAGTTGTTGGAGAAAGGTAACATTAGGCCGAGCTCTTTGCCTTGGGGAGCTCCGATTCTCTTTGTGAAGAAGAAAGATGGATCGTTAAGGATGTGTGCAGATTATAGGAAGCTCAATTATGTCACCATAAAGAACAAATATCTGCTTCCTCGCATAGACAGTTTGTTTGATCAATTGCAAGGGCCAAAAGTTTTCTCTAAGATAGATTTAAGATTAGGTTATCACTAGTTGAGGATAAAGGAGACTGATGTGCCAAAGAATGCTTTCAGGACACGGTATGGGCATTTTGAATTTTTAGTTATGCCCTTTGGATTGACGAATGCACCTGCGACTTTTATGGACTTAATGAATAGAGTTTTTAGGTCATTCTTGGACCAATTTATCATTGTCTTTATTGATGATATATTGGTTTATTGCAAGAGTAATAAGGAGCATAAGGAGCATTTGAGGATTGCATTGGAGATAATGAGAAAGAATGGGTTATATGTTAAATTTGATAAATGTGAATTTTTGTTAAGGGAAATAGCATTCCTTGGATATATGATTTTAGAGCAGGGAGTGCATGTGGATCCAAGAAAGATAGAAGCATTTGCGAAATGGGAAGCACCTAAAAATGTGGCAGAAGTGAGGAGTTTCTTAGGCTTAGCTGGGTATTATAGAAGGTTTGTGGAGGGCTTTTCCATGATAGCTGCTCCACTTTCTAAACTAACAAGGAAGAATCAGAAGTTTGTGTGGACAGATGAATGTCAAAAGAATTTTGAGGAGCTTAAGTATAGATTGATGAGTGCACCAATTTTGACTTTGCCTTTAGGTAATGATGGGTATATAGTATATAGTGAACCCTCAAGTAAGGGATTGGGCTGTGTATTGATGCAAAGAGATAAGGTGATTTCTTATACTTCTCGACAATTGAAGCCTTATAAGATGAACTATCCCACTCATGACCTGGAGTTGGCTGCCATAATTTTTTCATTGAAAATATGGAGACATTATTTGTATGGAGTTACTAATAGGGTATTTACAGATCATAAGAGCCTCAAGTATTTGATGAGTCAAAAGGAATTGAACTTGAGACAAAGAAGATGGTTGGAGTTATTGAAAGATTATGACTTGATGATAGACTACCATCTAGGAAAGGCTAATGTAGTAGAGGATGCATTAAGCAGAAAATCAACTATGGCACATGTGGAGATCGTGTAGCTTCCTCTGTTGGAGGAATTAGCCAGACTTAAGGTGACAGTGAGGCAAGTTGAGCCTGATTGTATATTGTCTAATTTTTGAGTGAGGCCAATGTTGAATGAAAGGATTAGGTTATTGTAGGAACAGGATGAGTACTTGAGCAAGCTCAGAGAAGGGATTAAAAATGGTAAACCTTCTGAAATAGAGGTAAGGGAAAATGGATTGATGGTGGTAGGGAACCGATTATGCATTCCTAATAGACAAGAGCTGAAGGATGAGATTCTTGATGAGGCACACAATGCTCCCTATGCAATGCACCCGGGGAGTACAAGAATGTATAGATATTTGAAGGAGCATTTCTGGTGGAAAGGAATGATGAAGGATGTTGCAGAGTATACTAAGAGATGCTTAGTATGACAGCAAATCAAGGCTGAACACCAGGCACCTTCAGGCAAACTTCAGCTTTTATCTATTCCAAAATGGAAGTGGGAGAAGATTATAATGGATTTTTTGATGGGATTACCGAGAACTGGTAGGAAGCATGATGCAATATGGATGATTGTGTATAGGCTGACCAAGTCAGCACATTTTTTGCTAATTAAGCAAACAGATTCTTTGAATGTTTTGGCCAAGAAATATATGGATGAAATAATCAGGCTTATTCCAAGTTCGATAATTTCAGATGGAGATCACCTCCAGATTTTGGGAGAGGTTACAGGAGGCTTTGGGAACTAAGTTGCACTTTAGTACAGCCTTCCATCCACAGACTGATGGACAATCGGAGAGGACAATACAGACTCTGGAGGCAATGTTAAGAGATTGTGTTATGGATTTTAAGGACTCATGGGATGATCATTTGCCTTTAATTGAGTTTGCTTACAATAATTCCTATCATTCAGGAATTCAAATGGCACCCTATGAAGCTTGGTATGGTAGGAGGTGCAGGACTCCTATTTGTTGGGATGAGGAAGGTGAAAGTAGACTAGTAGGACCTGAGTTAGTACAGGTGACGGTTGATAAGATTAAATTGGTGAAACAGAGGATTAAAACAGTTCAGGACAAAATGAAGAGCTATGTAGATACACATAGAAAAGAGATGGAATTTTAAGTTGGAAACAAAGTGTTTGTTAGAGCTTCTCCATAGAAAGGGGTTTTGAGATTTTAAAAGAAGGGCAAGTTAAGTCCTACATAGGTGCTTATGAGATCATTGAGAGGATTGGGCCTTTAGCTTATAAATTAGCTTTGCCAACGGAGTTGTCTAAGATTCACAATGTCTTCTATGTATCATGTTGAGAAGGTATCGATCCGACCCTTCGCAAATAGGTCAACCTTCAGAGGTTCAATTGAGGGAGGATTTGACCTATGAGGAGCAACCAGTGGAGATTATAGATTCGAAGGAAAAAGTTTTGAGAAACAAGGTGGTGAAGTTGGTCAAAGTTATGTGGAGGAATCATTTGATAGAAGAGGCAACGTGGGAGCCTTTGGAAGTAATGACGGAGAAGTATCCACACCTTTTCAATGACTCAGATAATAATTTGGAGGACGAAATTTTTTTAAAAGAGGGAGAAATGTTGGGCCTTGAATTTTTCTTATTTTAGTAAGCATGGTTTGAATCAATTTTGTAGTATTGTTAGATAAATCTTTTAATTAGAGTTAATTATTATGTCAAGTTTAGGAGGATTTAATTCATGGATTCATGGAATTAAGTGTTGATATTGTAAGATGCATCAGGGCATTTTTGGGAAGATGACTTAAGGTTAAAAGAACCTAAGTTATAAGGAAGGGTAAAGTAGACTTTAGCATTCATTAAGGGTAAAAAGGGTAAAGTAAATGTTATCTTAGGATGTGGAAGACCAAAAAGGTGATCGGAGTGAAAGAAAGAGGAGAAATTCGTGAAAGAGTGAAAAAAAGGAGAGAGTTTTGATGGTTTGAGAGAAAAGAAAGAAAGCTAAGCTAGGGTTTGATTTCTTAGTCTTTAACGGTGATTTTGAGGTTACTAACTAAAAGAAAAAAAAGAGGAAGGGAAGAGTTTTCTTTGGATCCAAGGATCTCATTAGTTGGTGAAGATCCAAGGTAAGTTGATTTTTAGATCTATTGGAGTTTTGAAGGGCTTTTGGTTCAAAGAGCTTGGGAATGTATGGGTTTAAGCATTCTAGTATAAGTTCAATGCTTTTGGTTCTATAGGTTCTTAAATGTGATTCTTATTGAACGAGGACTTGGTTTGTTGTAGGAAACCGAACAAGTCCTATCCAAGGCGAAGAGGAAAGACAACAGTGAACCTTTGTTGTCAAGCATTTTGGTGGGTAATGTATTTATAGTTATTGTGTGATTGGGCAGATTCTTGCCTATATATATATGCGTATGCAAGTAAAAATTTGCTGAAGTGTGTGATTATTGAAAATGCTTAAGATTTATGAACTTTGATTCTGTTATGCCATCAAAATATGTCATGGCATTCTATTTGAATGAAAAGACAAACAAGCATAAAAATCCGAACATATGAGTAAAGGAATCTATACTTTGTTTGGGCAAGAGTGAAACCATTTTGTTCGTCACATGCACGTCGACAAGAGCCTTCTCCCTGCTGCCCACTTGTGGCATATGAGCTTCGAAAAAGGACTCATCTTGTTCATGGGGTAAACTTCGATTTCTCCATTCTTTTCATGGAACCCTCGAGCCATCTGTTGTGCATTGCATTTGTAAACTGTCAAACATGAAGCACTTGAATGTTATGTGTTCTACTTTAATCTGTTTACTTGAAAATAACTGAATTGTTTAGTATCATTACATATATATATATGCTTGAAATTGTGCTAATGGCTGATGGCTATAAGTATATTAGCCACTGAGCTGTGTAGCTCAACCCTTTTTCCTCCCCTCCTCAGGTGCAAATCAAGACGCTAGTGATCCCTGCAAGGCATCGAAAAATCCACCCTAGTTAGAGTCTTTTGTACTAAGTCAATGATTTTGAATAGTTTATTCAGCATATCAGCATTGAGCATCTTTTGTATTTTGTTTTAAGATTGAAGTGTATATTGATTTGTAACGACTCTGAATGTGGTTAAAAATGAGAAAATAATGTTGAATTCCTTCTTCTGTATGATTCTGCTATTTTAAAGATTGAGATAACGAAATTTATATGTGCATGTCTCCTCTATTGAAATTGCCAAGGTTGTTGTACTAGAATAGCATGTTAGAATTGGATAGTTTGTGTTCCGAACGCGAAGGAAAAATATAGAGGAAGAGTATCGTCTGTGATGATGTCATACACAAACGTAAAGGAAGAACACAGACGAAAGGAATCGTCTATGATGACATCACAAACAGGCACAAAGGAAGAACATAGACGAAAGGAATTGTCTGTGATGACATCACACACAGACGCAAAGGAAGAACACAGATGAAAGGAATCGTCTATAATAACATCACACACAGATGCAAAGGAAGAACACAGACGGAAGGAATCGTCTATGATGACATCATACACAGACGTAAAGGAAGAACACAGATGGAAGAAATCCTTTGTACTGACATCACACATAGATGCAAAGGAGGTACACAGACACATGAAGCATAGATGTAAAGGAACACAGACGACACGTCATAACACAAACTCAAGGAATCGTCTGTGATGACACGTCGAAAGGCAGAGGCAAATGAAAGACAGATACAAATGAAAGGCAGACATAAATAGAATATAAATAAGAGGAGGTCAAACCCAGACGATAAAATTCCAAGACGGACGATCAAACGTAAATGATAGGCCATACACGGAAGAAGAATTTATGAGGTTATGCTAATTGAATTGACCTGAAGCATGTTCACATACAAATTGGGGACTCACTAATGCTATCCTTCGACATATTTGGGCTGGAATGGAGATGAGCCAAAATGGGGGTTAGTTCGAATTCAAGTGGTTGTGTAAAAACATTGGTATCCGAATGTGATAGTCGAGCTCCGAAAACGGGGTCAGACGTCTTGTGGTATCAGAGCAAGGAGTTGAACCGATAATGGTTATTCCAAATAGTTGGCGAATAAGGGTTCTTTGAAATAACCCTACAGGGTAATAAGCTTACGCTTTATGATATTCTGGATAGTTGGGGTCCCAACACCAAGTCCTCAAGTGCTTCAATGAAGGCACTCGACTAGTCCACAACTCCCTAGGTGTTTTAGGTAACGATTTGGATTGAGCAAAGTTAAGAAGATATGTTGCCGTTTGTATGGCATATCCCCAGAACGATTCTAGAAGGCTAGCGTAGGAAATCATTGATCTTACCATTTCCAATAGATTTCTATTTCTCCTCTCTACTACACCATTCTGTTGAGGTGTTTGAGGAGCTGACAAATTAGAAACAATTCCATTGTCAATTAAAAATTGTTGGAACTCTCTAGATAAGTACTCACCACCTCGATCAGATCGAAGTTGTTTTAATGGCTTGCCTAGTTGCTTCTCATCTTCAGCTTTGAATTCTTTGAACTTTTCAAAGGATTCACTCTTTTTATGCATCAAATACAAATAGCCATGTCTTGAGTAGTCATCTATAAAACTTATGAAATATTCATAGCCTCCCCTAGTTTGTACGTTCATGGGCCCACACACATCAATATGTACTAGGTCCAACGTGGATTCAGATCTGTTTCCTTTAGAAGGAAATAAGGCTATGGTCATTTTTCCTTCAATAGAAGATTCATAGGTGGGTAATGGATCACTATCCAAGCCTATAAGGATCCCATCCTTTACTAAGCTGTCAAGTCTTTTTTGATTGATATGACCCATTCTTAAGTGCCACAGATACTTTGAATTAATGTTAGACACATTAGATTGTCTTGGTTTTATTAATTCTGTGGTGTTTAGTGAGCCTGTGATAGGTTCTATAAAGAATAATCCCTGTTTAATTATTGCATCACAAATAAAATCCTTATTCTCATATATTGAAACAACTTTTTCAAAATATAAGGAATAACCAGATTTTATTAGACAAAAAATAGAAACCATGTTCCTTACAATCATTGGCATGTAATAAACATCCTCCAAATATAACCTATGACCACTAGGAAAATCCAAGATAACTACTCCCACTGATTTTGTTGAAACATAGGAGCCATTTGCTATCTTGACTTAAAACAGGTCTTTAGGTAGTCTTCTCCTTTGCTGGAACCCCTGCAAAGAATTGTAAACATGGTTAGTGGATCCTGAATCTAATATCCGAGAAATAGATAAATCTGCCACATTTCTAGTTCCTAACAAACTTAGGAAACCCATACCTTATTTGCTTTTGAGGGACTCTAGGTAGACTGGACAATTTATTTTCTAGTGGCCTATCTCATCACAGTGGAAACACTTTCCTTTGATGTTCTCTTTGGCCTTCTTTTTCATAGGTTTGGCCTTGACCCCTGTTTGGGCCTTCTTTTTCATTAGACCCTTCTTCTTCTCCTTGCCTTTACCCTTGGGCTTAGAAAAAGAAGCTACATTAGCTTCTGGCCCATGAGCCTTAATATTTAATATCTCTTCCGTGCTTTGGAGGGTATTCATCAACTCACTCAGGTTGTAATCCTTGCTGTTGAGCTCATAGTCCAACTTAAACTACTGAAAAGAAGAGTTTAAGCTATTGATGATAATAATCATCTACGTGTCCGCATCCATATCCGCCCCAAGCATCTTAGCCTTAGTGACCACAGAGATAACCTTCATCATATAATCCCGCACTGGTTCACTAGGTTTCTGTTTGAGATTATGAAGGGTTTGGATAGCTTTCACTCTTGCAGACCTAGTCCTCACACTAAGCATCTCATGTAGGTGATGGACCATTGCAGTAGCAGTTTTCATACAAGCAATTTGCTTTTGCACCATGCCGCTGACAGAAGCCAGAATTTAACACTTAGTAGTCTTGTCAGCATTCTGCCAATGCTCATGTTGTTGGACTTGCTCAGGAATTGAATCTCCACCTGGAGGTGTAGGCTCATTTTAAGTTAACACCAATGAAATACATTCATATTGAAGAACAATGTCAAGGTTACGTCTCCATTCATTAAAATTGTCTCCGTTTTCCAATTTGTTATTAGTCAAGAGCAGGTGAGTGGATTCATTTTTTGGTTGATTATGTCTGCAAATATAAATTACTAAAACATGAGTATACTAGTCAATAATTATTGGAACTTTGTATAGATTTAACAAAACTTAAAAATTAAAACATTATACAACGATTATTTTTCTTATCTATAATAGACCAAGTGACGTGGCCATCTTATCCATTAAAAGAAAAACTGGGACCCTCCCACTCAAAAAACTACCAAGCATCTTATGCTCAACTTTTTGAGAAGAGTCTTACTTTGGTCCATACTTTTACTAAGAAAGCTATGGTGGGTAGTTTATTGATAAAAATGTTGAGTGCTTAACCATTTAATTCATACACTAAGATAACTACAAACCATGCCTCGGTGGAAGGTCACATTTGATATCAATAAGTGGATTTATCCCTAAGGAGACCCAAACCATGCAAGATCTAGGATCCATGCCCTCCGATGGGGAGTAACACTTCACCACATACAAATGGGCCATCATTTGGAGACCGTGGACTCTCATATGAGCATCCTTTCCCACTCAATCTTTTTGGGCTTTAAGTTTTAAATACCATCTTATCTAGATGCAATTTATTACCCATCTTATATTGTTCTATTATATATATCATACATAATGAATTCATGGCAAGGCCTAGGGTTGGCAATTTTCTAAATGACATGCAATCACATAATATCATATATTATAAGCATTTATTTCTCCCTTCATCACATGAACTGATAAAGCCACTTTTGATTGTCCATCCTAGAAATATAAAATAATTACAAGCCTTTTAGGCCCAAAGTATTCTTCTTGGACTTGGATCTTTTGCTTCGAATTCTTTGCTCATATGATCCGGCCCATTCGGTAAACAAAATGTAATGGCATATATAAAAACTGAATTTTGTCACTTTGAAAAACAAAATTCCAGCACTAGATTGTTAGAAAACCGAATCTTAGTTATGACAAAAAATTCCATCACTAGTTCTCATCAAAATAGAAACTCATTTCATGAAAATTAAAAACCAGCACTTAATATTTTATCAAAACCGAAATTTGATTCTTTGAAACAAAAATCCAGCATTTGTTTTTTACACTAAAAACCGAAATGTGATCATTGAAACAAAATTCCAGCATCTTTGTTTTCACAAAACTTATGCCAAATACACAAAATGATACACCGAAATGTTTTACCTCTCCATTTATTCAATCCATGGCTGCTCCATCTTCATCATTACATCAATTTGTACATTACAAAGTCAAAGAAAACAGAAAAATGAAGCCAAGGAGGAAACATGGTGATGATAGACCACCCTTCTTGTTACAACCAAATGAAGAAATCTTATAAGGTAAATGTAACTTCTATGGACAACCAAAAGAGCAACACATACAACATCTATGTATCTATCACATAAAATATGCAGCATACACTAAAAAAATTACCACCCATGCATCAACCATATAGGAACTGAAATCATGCATTAGAAACTATCTCTGATACCAATTATTGGATTGGAAAAAGAAAACATGCCATTTTTGTAGAAATAGTAGATTTCAAAACAAGATGAAGAGTATTACCTACTCCTTTGCTACAGCTTTAAATCCTCACCACGCTGTCCTCTCCTTCTTCTTGTATCCAAATCCTTTGCTTTTGAATCTTTTCCTTTAGCAATCTATCTTCTTCTTGTTGTTGTATCCTCAACCAATTTAATTTAACTCTTGTTCTTCAAGGATAACTAGGTTAACAAAATCCTTTGGTAGGAAAGGATAAGAAATGTTTGAAGGAGATTTTCTTAGAAAAAGATGAACTAAAAAAATGAGACTCTTTCATTTGGTAATTTCAGTTCGCCCTTGCATGAAAGGAGAGAGAGTCTAAAAACTTGCAAGACGTCTTTCCTACACTATTAAATTTGGTTATGCATGGAATGGAAGAAGAGAGAGGCATCTAATGCATCACTTCTTTTATTAATCAATCATAAAGCAACTAATAAATGAGACTCTCTTCATTTATCGTTAAAATGGCTATATGAAAAGACCATAACCTAAAATTGAATTACCAATTTTGGTTTTTATAAGAAGAAAGAAGGAAGATAGTCCATCCAATGTACACCTTTCTTCTTTAATCTAATGAATGCTAATAGGTTACATGCTAACATGAAAAATAACCATTACACCATTTAATGGTAAGTTCATAACTCCATTTAATGGTGATAAACCATAATAAAGACCATCTTTATTTAGCATTTTAATGTCAAATGTGCAGCTGCACATTTAACCTAAGAAAA
>JANZXR010000003.1:30329745-30351417 GCA_027575705.1 Erythroxylum echinodendron
TGTCAAAACACTTTAATTAATCCTAACCTATTCCAAAATGACCAAAATACCCTTCCCATAAGTGAGGGGATGTTACAGTTGGTATTACACTAATTAATTTTTAATTATAAGCCCAAAGGAACATTTAATATTGGGTTGGATTTTGGTTTAATTAATTAGATTAATTTAACTGAAACAATATTAAAGAATAAGGCAATGCTCCTTTCGGTCATGCTCTTCATCAATCATTAAAATGAGTTTAGTGGTGGTTTTCTAAAAAAGAAAACATGCAGCCCTCTTTTGACATTAATGAACACGTTTTAATGCATGATAACGTCCAAGTGTTGGCTTTGGAAGGTCTCATTGCAATTAACTTTAACTAAATGCATGATGCGTTGGTCTTTCCACTCATTTTTGCAAACTGATTATGCTACTTTCATTAAAAGGTTTATTGGTTGTTTTTAAATGAAAGTGAGCTGTTCGTTAACGTGTTTGATAGCTATCTTCACTCTCTTCCAAATGTCCAAGTGTTGGACTTTGGAGAGAGACAATTCACTTAGCTTTAATGCAAAATGAATGCATATGGCCATGCAAAATGAACATATTTTTTTAGGCTCTCCACTCTCTACACATAACGGTCCAAGGTGTTGGACTTGTAAAGAGAGATTTTTGGTTTTTGCTTTGATGCTATTAATGTGTGAAAAAAGTTGGTCTCTCTCCATTTCTCTTCAAGAAAGAGAAGGTCTCTTTTTGTTTTAAAAAATAGTCGGCTATAGCAATAGAGAATGTCTCAATTTTTTTGTTCTTTTTTAACTAACCGAATATAGAAAAATGTTTGCTATCTAATTTTTCTTCTCCTTTCCCTCCAAAGGATCTTGGTAACCAAGTTTTTCAAGGAGAACAAGTAGTAGATTAGATTGGTAGAGGACACAACAGCGAGGAATCAAAGCTATAGCAAGGAGTTAGTAAAAATTTCGATCTTGTTCTTATTTTATTTATTTTCCTTATACCATATCATGTACGGATTAAAGCATATTGATTTGGTGTTACACTTACTTTATTTTTTGATTTCAAATTTTTTTTTGAAATCTACCATTTAACCAAACCAAGCATGTTTTTGTTTTCGATCCAACAACTGGTATCAGAGCTGATTTTATTATGCATGATTCAATTCCTATATGTTGTATGGGTTGGCAATTAAATTAAATTATGTATGTCGCAATTTTTTATGTGACAAAAATATATTTTGTATATGTTTTCATTTGCACTTTTGGTTGTCCATAGAAAATCAATTTACCTTGTAATTTTTGTTCGATTGGTTTGTAACAAGGAGGGTGGCCTATCATTACCATGTTTCCTCCTTGTCTTAATTTGTCTATTTTCATTTTGGTACTGTAAAAAATTCTGTAATTTTGAAGTTGGAGCAGCAATGGATCAAAGAAAAGAACGTAAATGTTTTTGATTTTTATTTTATGTTAATGACAATTTTTATTTCGACTAAATTATGTTAATTCATGATTTTTTTGAGTGCTGGAATTTTTTTTACTATTTACAAATCAGATTTTTTTAAAAAAATGCCATTAACTCATTTTTACCAAACGGGCTGAGCCGTGCGAGCGAATAGTTCGAAGTGGATGATCCAAGCCCAAAAAGATTTTTGGGACTAAAGGCCTTATAATTTTCTAGGATGGACAACCAAAACTAGTTATTTAATTCATGAGATGAATGGATGAATGGATGCAAATAATATGCGATATTATATGAATGTATGCCATTTAGAAAAATTGTCAACCCTAGGCTTTGCCATGCGATCATTATGTATAGGATATATAATGAAACAATATAGGATGGTTAATAAATTACATCTAGACAAGATGGTAATTATTAAAACCTAAAGACCGAAAACGTTTGGGTGGGAGAGGATGCTTATGCGAGAGTCCATTGTCTCCATAAGATGGCACATTAGCATTGTTGGATCGTGAAAAGAAAGCATGCTATATTTGGAGAACTGGTAAATTTCAAAACTTTTTAGAAATCTTATTTGCAACAAAAGCAATATATCCAAATCATCATGCTAGTCTACACGTGATATGGTATAAGGATAATAATAAACATAAAAAAGATAGTGATATTACCGACTCATTTGCGACAACTTTAATTTCTCGTTGCGCTATCCTCTCCTTTTTCTTGTATCCAAAGCCTTTTCCTTTTGATTCCTTTTCTTTGTCAGTCTATCCTCTCCTTGTTGTTGTATCATTGACTAATTTGATTTACCTCTTGTTCTTTCAGGACAACTTGGTTAACAAAATCCTTTGGTGGGAAAGGAGAAGAAATGTTTGGAGGAGATTTTTATTAGAAGAAATGAACCAAAAATGAGACTCTTTTCATGCAATTTTCTACTCACTCATGCATGAAAGGAGAGAGAGAGTCAAACCAGAACACCTTCTTACACCCTCAATTTTGGTTATGCATGGAATGGAAGAAGAGAATGGTATCCAATGCATCACTTTTTACTTTA
Source organism: Erythroxylum echinodendron (assembly GCA_027575705.1). Lineage (NCBI taxonomy): Eukaryota > Viridiplantae > Streptophyta > Magnoliopsida > Malpighiales > Erythroxylaceae > Erythroxylum > Erythroxylum echinodendron. The sequence continues at coordinate 30,332,243 of JANZXR010000003.1, forward strand.
ATCCATCATAAGTAGCGAATAAATGAGACTCTTCTCATTTATCTTTAAGACGGCTATATGAAAAGACTATTAACCTAAATATGAACTACCAATTTTGGTTTTGGAAGATGGAAGAAGGAAGATAGTCCATCCAATGCACATCTTTCTTTTTTAATACAATGAATGCTAATAGATTATATCCTAACATTAAAAGATAACCATTAAACCATTTAATGGTAAGTTCATAACTCCATTTAATGATGATAAACGACAATAAAGACCATCTTTATTTAGCAATTTAATGTCAAATGTGCAGCCGCAAAATCAGTTCATTAAAAATGAAATTGCTACTCCTTTCTTTAAACAATTTGTTTTAATATAGTTAATCTAATCAATTACATTAAACCGAAGTCTAACCCATTTCTAAATGAACATTTAGGCTTCTAAGTAACCATTAATTAGTGCAAGCCCAACATTCAGTAATGGGCTTCTAAAACCTCCATTTATATTTCTTACTTAGCTTGATAACCTTCTTTGAAGCTAAATGGAGAATCTTATTGGACTTTGATAATTCAAGCTCCAATAAGGCTAGAATTAATTTAATCTCATTAGAATTAATTCTAGCTTGTTAACTAAATGTCATTCCACTAAAGAAAATTAGTTAAAATCTTAAATTATTAAATAATATGAGAACACATATTTTATGTCCAATTGCAAACCCTATTTAAAACCTTATTATAGTCATTCGCACAACAAAGGGTAAAATTACCATTTTGCCCTTATGTTGGTTTTTCCTTCTTGACCTCCTGCTTTACTTTATATGGTGATTAACACATAAGATCTCATTTTGGTGTTAAGACTTGATGGGTAGCTAGTCTATCATACTACTGGTACCAGTTTAATCACCAATTCTCCTTAAAATATCTAGAAGTGATGATATCACTATAAACTCTTTATTTGAGTGAATGTTCCTTGATACATGTTTCAATTAATAATTACAACATGCAGACACTGGATTAATACTCTACAAAAATCCATTTCGATCATATCAAGAATTATAATGAAACACATACGAGTTCACCACTCATTAAGATTGTGGTTCATAATAAGCGAATGCTTAAGTTGTATGTTTTAAGATTAAAGTAACGACCCACTTTATTCTTGAAAACATACTTGATTCTAGATTCATTTAATACTGCCATTATCGATAGTCAACTACTATCATGATATGAAACTTATCATTCCCTTGAAGTAAACTCCTTTACTTATACGGAGATAAATCGCAACACTATAGTCTAAATCATAATCAAGTAACCAACTGGATTATTCAACTGTGAATCTATTAATTTAGATTCTAATAAAATACATGTTTCCCATGCATCTCTATGTATATGTATATTACTTACAAAAGAATCTTGGTACCTTATGACTAGATATATAATGCTCATTAAAAACAAATTCTTTTATTGCAATTGTTGTATAAATCAAAAATGCGTGCAAGATAACCTTAATCTATCACCTATTTGAACATCTACCTGAATTCATCAAGTTTGATGTTCTAAAACACTTACACATTGTTTCATCTTCCTTTTTTCCATGTTTTGGGTGATCAAGTAAAGGTTTGATGTTTACAACAACCCAAACAAGGAGAAGAAATAAGAAAGGAGGAGAAACAAAGTTAAACATGCTTTTATATTTCATGTTCTTTATATATCCTTGCATGCATATATGATCTTGTGGTTTTTGGGTTGTCATCGAATTATGACATTTCAAGTACATCCGTATGTCTATGATGCATACAACCATGGCTAACCCAACACACTTAAATTAATTTTGAACAAGAACAAAAATAAATACAATCCTAAACACTTTATCCTAATTTGTTGAGTAAAAGTCTTTAAAACAAATCACATAGATTGAAAAGTAAACGAAATCAGCTGGAGGCAATGATAGATAGATTATCGAAATGGAAGACTCTTGAGAATTAATTTCATAAATTTAATCTCCTATGAATGATTAAAGGAATTGATTAGTTATCTTGCTAAAATTAACAGTCAGAGTCTAAGACCAACTCAAATAATAGACTAAATCAAACTTTTTCATTTGACAAGTTATTATCTGAATTAACTATAGAAGCCTAACTACTAATTACCACTTAAGTTAATATATTTCTAATTCAAAACGTCATCATCTATAGTTTCTGCCTCCATATTAAACTCCTCCTCTTGGTCCTTTATTTGATACTAAAACGATGCAAAGTTTGGTCATGTTATTACATCCATTTAGATTATAAAACACCTCAATAAGACCATAAAACTGTAACTCAATCATATATAGTCAATTAGAATAGATACATTAATTCTCAAGAAACAAGATCAGTCTATCACGAATGTCACAATATTCATCATCATTAAACATTTCAATCGCCTTTTTAGTATAAATGAAGTATTTAAGTAGTAAACTAAGTAGATAACCAAGTTAAACTGTCAAAAGCTACAGAGTATAGGTTCAGTTAAGCTAACAGAATAAAAAATCTAGTAAACAACAGAAAACAATGCAAAAAATAAGGAACTGAGTAAGCAACCAATGATTGTCTTATGAATGAGTCGCGGTAATGATTGTCTTATGAATGAGTCGCGGTGGTCTCTTATAACTCTCAATCCTTCTGCATTAGCTTTCGCATTCTGCTTCTGCTTGATGTTCACCAATATAACAAAATGCTCCCACTGCTTTAAACTTTGTTGCTCTTCTTCTTTACTGACTCTCTCTGTTTCTCTTCTCATCTTCCCTTCTTTCTCTCTATCCCTCGGGTGTCTGTTGAGTGAAGAATGAAGAATGGAATAGATGATGTCACCTCTTCCCTCCTATCCTTTCTATTTATTGCCTCATCTAGGTTTAGGTTTTTGTGCCCCCTTATCCTATGACTGTGACGTAATAAAATAGACATATTAACATAAGAATTTACATGAGGCTGAGTATGGCAGTCATGGGTGTGACTTGTTGTCAAGTAGTCATGGTCATAGTGGTGACATGTTTAGTCACACTATGACTTAACATGAACCTTTAGACACCACCTTTATTTGTTCTCTTCTTTTCCTTTCATGCAAAATTTACGTCAACTTTTCCTTCAACCTCTATGGAAAATTCACAAAATAATACAAATAACATTCATGTAATAGTCACACCATTTGCACTCAATTTATCTCACATTTGAATCGAAACATAAGGATTTGTAACCAAAATCAAGACATGATGGCAATTAAAAGCAATAAAAACTAGACATATTAATGATTGCAAGATACAGTGAGTACATAAAAGGCTTATGTTTCATATTGGCCTTGATTGCTTCCTTCGCTCTCTCCATGACATCAAAAAAATAACCCATTGTTAGCTTTTCTTCACTATTAGCTATGAAAAATGCACTCACCAAGGGCTTACAAACTTGGATAATAGATTGGCATTGAGACTAAAATTTTCTATCTTTCAGTATAATTTTGGAAGCCTCCACTCTAACGTTAGACCTCGGATGCTAAAATGCAACCCACTTATCACTTGTAAACATTTGTCTTAACTCTTTCTTCATCATAACAAGAGAATGAAGTGATAAAAAATTTATTGCAAATCTTGTCATAGTAGGACGACATAAATTCCTACCATTGGTAAATTCCTTTCTCAATAAATTCAATACTCATGCATGATTTTAGATGAACTTGATCACCTTTTTATCTTTCTGCATAGTCTCATCAATAACAGGAAAATACCTAGGATCCCCTACATTAGGTTAATCTAACCTGCAACACAAAAAGTCCAAAAAAAAGAATTATACTTATTCTGCAGCCTTTTTATTGCCACTTTATAAGTGGTTTCATTTTCAGTAATAAACTAAACAATATTTTCTAGACCTACTTTATTCACAACTTTATCAAATGTCTCAAACAAAGCCTTAGTATTATTGATAAGGCCAAATGCATCAATAAAATTCGAAAACATTAAGCCAGTTGTAGAATGAATTAAAAAATTAGTAATAAACTCTTATCTCATATTTGTCCTACCATTATAGATGATTGAACATCTATAAGTAGCCTAATTCACTCTTTTTTCTCTCAAAAACTTTTAATTTCAGAAACAAAGCAACTCAAAAGTACACCTTTTAAGTCGGCAATCGAAGGAGCTTTGTATCCTAGATCATAAGAGGCTATAGCATTCACCATAAGCTAATAATAGTATGATTGATAAGTATTAAATGATGAACCTGTATCATACCATCATCTAGCTACTGCCATATCTACATTTTGGGATGCATATCATGATTGCATGGCACTATGAATTAAAGGTTGGGCTCTAGGAGTTGTTCATGGTGTAAAAACTCTAGTCACCTGCCTTCTTCCTTTCCTAACATCAGGTTCAAGTGCTTCTTGATGGGCCTAGGATGGAACACTACCATTACCACTACGACCTTTAATATTTTCACAATCACCACGCAAAACAAGAAAATGAACTTCCACTACCCATTTCAAAATTCAATCATTCCCTTATATCTTTCTCATGTTGATATTCTTTAAGCAACGTTTTCATTTTCCACTTCACATCATGGTACAGGGTTCCATATCTCCTTTAACCCCAGCTAATTACTTCATTAATCGAGTAATTCCTCCACCTTTCAAATGCTTATTATATAACAAGTAAATAGTATGATTCCTCATACTGAGAACTAATACAGCATGAGCCTAAGATGGGTCATTGTATCTTCCTGAAGTGTTTTGAACAAGAGTACTAGAACTTCCTTCCATTTATTTGTGAAAAAAAATGAGTACACATATCAAAATAACAAAAACATAACTTCATGACACAATACGTATTTCTATTTCGTATAATATACTCATTTTATATGATTACATCATACACAATTTAATTTCATCGAACACAATTCATTATAAGTCAAAATATAACAATTCAATTATTCAATATACATAATTACACAAAACTTACATAAACAATCTCCATTTCCAACAATCATAAAATATACAAATTCTATTTCTAACAATTTTGAACAATTTCAATTCAAAGTTTCAAACATAAGAATCAAGTTGAAAGGAATGATTTACTTAATCATCAAATAATGAATGACATATCTTATGCAATAGTTCATATACACCTATTCATAACATAAGGATCAAGTTAAAGGATATATTTATAACATGAGGATCAAGTTAAAGGATTTAATTACGTTTAGAAAAAAAAATTTCTTACTCTAATCTTTGAATCTTCTTTTCATTTCTAACAAACTATAATATTATATCCACCATTCTATAGTTGGTTCTTAATATATAAGTTATTTCTAGGATTTTTAATGGACATTAATAAGTCTTAGTATAAGTGGTTGGAGTTCAGCCTACAATATGTTCACATATACATCACTACTTTCACACGTTATCTATTATAAATATTTATGATAGCCTAAACATATATATTGCCAAATAATTCAACATATTTTGCATATTGATTAAATGGAAAGAAATGGCAATTTAGGTTTCCGGCTTTCTCTAATTTCAATTTAAAGTTTCAAACGTCACAAAACATGCATAAACAATTTTTGTTTTCAATAATTTCCATTTCCAAATTCCAACAATTTCATTTCTTTATAGTTTAAACCATGAAATTCAAATCAAATTGAAATTATATAGATAGGCTTAATTTGATTTAATTTGTTATCTAATTTATTTATAATTTAGTTTGTACTTGCAAATTGTAATAATCCAATCCAATTAAATTCCAAATACTAAGCCGTGACTTATTTTGAACTTCTAATTCCAAACCAAATAGATAAACAAAACAAAATCAATCAACAGATAAACAACACACTTCTTCCATTTCATTCAAATCCAAATCTAACCATTCACAAGTCACAATAATTCAATTCCAATTTCCTCCAACCATTCATAAAATTCACTAACTTCTAACCATTCATAACCTCATAATCATAATTCACAAAACCAATTTAATTTTAGGAGTAGAAAAATTCTAAAACACACTTAAAAATATCACAAATTCAGTGGTCGGGTCAGGTATTGGTGGGTTAGACACGAATTGGGTGAAAATCACATCTAGTTTCTATCGAAGACAAGGGAGTTAGGAACAAGCAACGATGGTAGACGTTGGTGGACAAATTCGACAACAGACAGGGAACAAGTGGAGCAACAAAGCAATAAATGGAGCTAAGAAGGAGATGGAGGAGAGGCGCAGTGGAGACTAGAGTAGAGGCTTGAGAGAGAGAGTTGAGGCTTAAGTGTGAGAGACAGAGTTGGGGTAGTTATTTTATTAATTTTTACTATTCAGTCCCTATACTTTTGAAATTTCAGGATGCCATCTGGTATTTTACATATATTTCAACTACCGGTCGGTATCTGGTGAAAACCTCTAATACCGATTGGTATTCAAACCCAATACCAAAAGGGATGATACTATTCCATTTCCTAGCTAGTACAGTACATTATAGCCAGTATCGAGCCGTACAAAATGATATTCGCAACGTTGGTTAAATCACAAGCTAATTTAACATTTTAAAAAACTCAAGTTTTATTAAATGAACATATATTTGTTTATTAAATGATTTTTCAAGATTTAGTGTAAAATTAATTCAACAAATATTTTTTATTCTAAATAATGACATTTTTTAGATTATGTTGATAATAAGAGATTAAAAAAGTACTTTAATTTTTATATAAGTTTTGAAAATATAAAATCAAGGATAATATCATCTTTTAAATGACACTATTTTCATTAAAATTTAAATTCAAAAGAATATTCAATACCAAAATTGACTAAATTAGTTAAAGATGAAAATAATATATTAAAAATAAAATTTAAGTACAAATAATATAATCTTTAGTGACTAAAGGCTATTTTGCTATAGCACTTATCACTAGAGTATTAGTAAACTAATTTTAATGGGACTACGGAGGAATTGGATAGGATTCACTCTTCATTATATTTGATTCTTACTACCTCCTCTTTATAGCTCTTAATAATCACCTAAAGGCTCTTGAATCCCATTATTCTCTTATTAAGCAAAGGACAAGATTCTATTGGTATAAGGACGAGGACAGGAATACCTCCTTTTTTCACAACTCCCTTTTAGTTAGGATGAACTTTAATAGAATACCCTCTCTATCGATTGATAATGGTTCAATGATAGGGCCTCCTTAAGGCTACTTTTAATTATTTTTGCCTCCTTAAGGCTACTTTAATTATTTTTCTAACACTTTTGGAACAGAAACTTAATCTTCTTCATCTTCGATGCTACTTAAATCTTTTATTATGGATTGATTATCTTACAAAAGTAATGAGTCTTTTATAGCTACATTTACCCCTTCAGATGTGGAGAAAGTAGTTTTTAGCTTTAAGTTAAACAAATTTCAAAGCCCAAATGGTTTAATGACATTTTTTCAAAAAGCTCGATATCTTATCAAAGATATGGTAACCAAGGAAGTAGTAAGTTTCTCTAGTAGGGGAATTTGTTAAACGAAATCAACAAGGCCTTTATTACCCTAGTCCCCTAAGTTCTTAATCATACCCTTTGAGGGCATTTAGACTAAATGGAAAATGATTAAGGAAAAAATAATCTTATTACTCTACTCCCCTAACTTAATCCATTTCACTTGTAAGGATTCTTATTATTGTGAATCCTCTATATTCTTTTATCTATTAAAACATTATGCATGATCTTGAGGGTAATAATACTAAGCCTCACTCATTGTTTAATAAGCAAACCTCATAACAGTTGATTTTTCATGTAGCTTTCATTGAGGCTTCATTAGACCAAAAAATTTTCTCATCATTCTTTCTATTGCCTTGATACGATTTTTATGAAGAATCAGTGGTGAAGACTAATAGACGTGCATATCATGAAGGATAGAAATAATAAGTTTAAGTCTTATCAGTATAAGATAGACTCATATTACTCTATTGATTAATTATTTTTTATATTATGTCAAATAAAAGCCAATAATCCCTATACGTTGGTTTCTTTATTATGATTGGGACTCTAAAATGGGCCTGTGATGTTAGAGAGCTAGCTTGCTAAGTGACTTGCATAAGATGAGAGAAGCATATGATTTTTTTCTTTGTTTGATGGAAAGGCATGAGAGGTTATTAAAGATGATTAGAGAGTTAATTAAGGACTTAACTTTGTTTAAGATAGCACCACTAAGCAATAAAATATCATTTGTAAAGGACATGTTAAAAATCCCTAACTTTTTACTTTTTTGTGATAGATGAACTTCCTTTAGTTTAATTTTGCAATCTATTAGCCTTTTCAAGATCTCTATGCATAAATTAAATAATTAAGAAAAACGGATCACCTTATCTTAAACCCCTGACTCTTCTTGTCAATTTTATAGGCTTACTAATAATCAAAATTCTAAATGTTTATACATTCATCAATCCATCCAATAATTTTAAACGAAAGCAAAAGCTTTTAAAGAAATGTAGGATGAATTTCTAGTTAATTAAGTTAAAGGTTTATGGAATTCAATTGTCATAGTATAACTCTTGATTAATGTTCTATTACGATAGTTTTTGTACAATTCTTCAGTTAAAATGATTTCGTCTTGCATGTGTCTTCCCTAAGTGAAAGCTCCTTATATTGGATTGATATTTTGGCTTAGTAATAATTCAATTCTTAAAGTTAGAAGCCTAGATATGATCTTGTGTATTTTATTAAGGTATAAGATTGGCCTAAAGTTCTTTTTAGAGGTTCGATTTAGAGTCTTTAGAATGAGACTAATATGATTCTTCCTAAATTCATTCAAGATTTTACTACTTCTAGCAAATTTTGTAATGGAGTCATTGACATTAGTTTTGATCTATCTCTATAATATACTTGCTTTCCAAGGCACTATATTTATATAACCCTGACACTTTTATGCTATATCACCTAATATACGTCTCACCTTACCCTTACCCATATTACAACCCTGGAAAAGTCCTTTGATTCATGATTATGCTTATGAATTTTAGTGATAGAGAAATGAAATGATATGTAAAGTTATGGATTTTTGTGATTATAAGCGGTGATTGAGTGTACCCATGGAAATATCTTGTATAAACACCTTTTGTCTAAGTCTACCTCTTGATTACTCAGTTTCTAAGGGTGATGAATGTTGATTGGTTATGAGTAGAAGCTTTGAACGTTGAGTTACTACTATAGTTTTTGAAAATCATTCATCTTTACTTATGGTTATCTATTCTTAGGAAATGGGGGAAATGAGTAAAAGTTTTAGTTTGTGATTTTAATTTTGACGATTTACCTGAGGATGGTCAAAAGGTAAGTGTGGGAGAACTTGATACGTGTTTAAACGTTGATTCATTTGATATACTACATTTAGTGATTAATGCATTAGAAATGCTTAAGATACTCACTTTAGCCCATATTTGATCTTAGATACATTTCAGAAGTGAATGAGCTAAAGTGACCTTAAAGCATGTCTATTGAAGCCATCTTCTCAATTTCAATATTCTATTAATTCATTGAGCATAAAGAAGAAGAGGATTGAAAGAAGAAGAGGCAAGAGAGAATGTCAAGTGAAGAATAAGGAGAGGAGAAATCTTATGATATATATTGGATCACACGCCTATGCAGTAGCACTTACTGTTATGAGAGGACCATGCATGGCCGTGCATTGAATGGTTGTGCAAGACTATGCATGGCCATAAGGTGCTCACACCCGTGAGAGTTAACTCACGGGTGTGAGAAAGACAGGTGTCTTTGTTAATGCCAGGTTTTAATCAATTTTACTATATAAGGAAAAGCGTGTGATGGTAGAAAGGACTTTTAGGATAAACCTAGTCAAGAACACTTTTCTCTTATTTTCTTCTTTCTTTTTCTTCATTCTTCAACACCAAAAGTGGTGAAGGAGAGGATGTTTGATGGTGACAACTTAAAGATAGAGATAGAAGGCTAACTTTCCTAACATCGGATGAGGAACACATTAAACAAATTATTGTTGTGTATCGTTTCTTTAACTCTTTTCAAATTATTTATGTTATCTTATATAGATCAATTGGGTTTTGTATGAGAATGATTTTAATGCTCTATTGAATTATTTTTCATGAAAACCTATAGCTAGAACTTGAATATGATACGTAATAGTCGTGTTGAAGGTTGTATATGGAAACTAACTGTATTAAATCGTTAGAGATAACGTAGCATAAGTTTAATAACACAAGCTTATGAGATTGTTGCTTAGATTGGTCCATTTTTATCACTTGTAATGTGGCTATCTGAATAAACTTAAAGAGCTTATTTTAGGTTTCCTGATAGCAAGGGTTAATTAACAAGCTTTTCTTAATTAACTTTAACCTAAGGAAAGACTACGATTAGCATAGCTTATTGTTAGTTCACGATCAATAGTCTTAAGAGAGATGTAAAGGCGATAATTCAATGACATTTGTGAAATTGTGCTTGGGATGAGATTAAACCAAAGAATAAGATTTCGACTTATTTATCAATTTTATCACTTTGTTATTATTAATTTGATTTGTTTTTATAGAATCAAATTTGCTTTGTTTTCTAATTTGCTTCAAACCAAAAACCCCCTGTTTTACTTGTACAGATAATTTAGGAAAGTAACTGGAATTAATCTCTGTGGGATCGAACTAGACTTACTGCTAGCTATAGTTATAGTCTAGTTATTTTGGTAGCATTATGATGCAATACCAATGAGTTCAAGTTCTGCACAACCATACTAATAAGTCTCACTAAGTGATGAATCCATTAAGAAAGAAGAAAACTGGGAGAAAGTGCTTGACAAAATGGAAGAGAATAACAAGCATATAGAGGGTTGTTTGGACAGCAAAGAGGCACAACTAAAGGAGGTCTCGGCATTCAATGATATCAAATGAAGAAATTGTTCAAGTTTTATGTTGTCCAAGATGTTCAAGTTTCATCTCTAACACCATCACCACCTAAATCTTTATAAGTATTCTTTCTCATACTTTTAATTTATTATTTGTTCTCTTTATTTATATTGTTTTGGTTTCCATATTAAGGACAATGTGTTGTTCAAGCGTGGGCACGTATACATACTTACATATCATTTGTGTGTGAATTTTGCATTTGTATTATGTTAGTTTGATTAGGATCACAATATGTGAGAACATTTTGTTGTATGATGTGTGCAGTGTATCAGTGTGTTAATGTTATGAATTGAACAAATTGACTGACTCTTGGATATGGTCATTTAAATTGTATTAATATATTAACTTGTGAATTTGATGTTGTAAGTGTCTTTGGGATGAATATTCATGTTAATTAGGATATCACTTTTCTTTCACTTTATGACACTTATTTGGAAACACTTATAATTACACTCATTTAAATTTGTAGGCATCATTAGTAACCTTTCATGAGAGTTATTGATTAAGAAGAAATGAGGTAGGCTAATAAAGTAAAAAAAATTGTTAAATAAAATTCCTATTATACTAGACCTTTTTAAGAAAATTGAGTTAAGAATAGAGATGGTAGTCAATTGAGAGTTATGCTATTTCTGAGTAACTAGAGGCATTCATGATAAAATGTACTATGCATTCACGATAAAATGTACTATCATGAAAAAATGTAATATCTTTGTTTCAAAAGGCTAGAATGATACTCACTAAATAAAAAAACATAGCCTAGTTAGGTAACTGAGGGACATTCATGATAAGGTACTTGCCTTCACAAAAAAAGATTAGGTGATTGTTAAAGAAAATGTAAAAAGATGGTGCTTATAATAAAATAAAACCTAGTGATCTACTGGCAAGAATTTTCATGAAGGGTTACTTAGTGGTAGTTTGCCTTTTTAAATGATCAATAATATTAAGTACATGTTTACAACTTCCTTAGGTCTATGAATAGGTTGTTGTTTTGATTAATATGCATATTCAAATCAAAGAACTTAAACATGAAAGGAATAAGTTGGTATGATGGATTTATTTTTAAGTGGATAATGTTCGGGGTTAAGTTCACTTCGCGAGATTTGATGCCATTGTGTCATTATTACATTATTGCATGATTATGTGTTTTTGTTGTTTTGTGTTTTATTTGTGTTTCTTTTTAGTTTTGCTTGAGGAAAATCAAAGATTTAAATGTAGGGATGTTGATAGCTGTATAATACAGTGTGTTTTCTTAAGGTTTAAGTGTGTTTTAAGTGTTTTCTTAGATGATAATCATGTGTTTAGGACTTAGAATTGTGTTCTTGTTATTTTTTTATGTTTTTTAATTGTTTGATTGTTTTAGAGCAAGGATATGATCTTATTTTTTTTGTTTCAAAGGGTGTTTGATGCATTTATTAGTGAGTGGAAATAGGAAATTGAGGAAAAGATGAAGAACTTGAAGAATAGATGAAATCACAATCATGTACAATTACACTATTGTGTTTGATGAGGCAACTACATGGATGCACTTTTTGCCATGTTCCTGATTGCATGCAAGATCGTGACAGAGAGCATAGACAAGGCATGATTCATGATCGTGATAGTGTGTTTTTAGCACTAAAATTTTTGTATTCTTAACGTTTGAGGTTATTTTGAACCGAATTAATTAGGGAAACCCTATAAAGAACACTAGAAGCCTCAAGAAGTATTTAAGGCAAGCAAAAACACAAAAAAGGAGGTTACATGTTAGAATTAAAGACATCAAAATGGAGGCATCAAGAGCAACTCCAGATTTCCAGATCAATTCATAAATATGTTTTTCTTTCTTTTCTTTTCATATATTTCATTTTCTTAGATGTTGATTTGGATTATTAGGAAGTTGTACATAATTATAGGTTTCTATTAGGGATTATTCTTGTTCTATTTTGTTAAATCTTATTCTTATTGAATTCAATAGATATATTAGTGCTTTGTGATATTTTTTATGCTTATACTTGAAAATAAATCAACAGATTGAATCAAGTTATTTGTGTTAAGGTGTTTCAACGAAAGTTGGTAACTTAATAAACTGTAAATATCTTATTAATAAAAAATTGAAGAGAGATCTTAATTATGAATTAATTATAAGATTGCTTTAAGTCTATTTGAATAGTGGTTGCAATTCTATTATTATTAATTTCAAATGGGATTGCATTATTAGATCTCAAAAAGGGTAATCAAACCTTATAATATCTAGGATCAAGCATAATTGAATAAATAAAATAAAGGGAAGACAAAATAAGGATAGAATAATTCCTAAGTTTCCATTATTGATTAATTTTATTCTTATTGTTAGTTTCCATTATGCAATTGTTTTGGTTATTAATTTATTTCAACTTTTGTTAATTTGTTTGAATTTGTAAAATGCCAACATATACCTTGGAACTATTATAGCATGTATAGAGTATTAAAAAGTGAATATAATGAATTAATCACATCTAAGTATAGTAAGAGATATAATGGTACTTAATGTAAAAGACAAGGGTAAATGGATAATTTGTTCACTTCACCATGGACATACATACTTAGACGTGAAATATGTATTAAAATTTTTGATATGTTTTCTTGGATTTATGAATGTGAGTGAGGGAAATTGATAAAATAAGTATTCGATAAGCAAATGGGATGTTTTTGGCTAAATTTGATTTATTTTTTTGTTACTTTTACATGATAAGAAAGAAGTTAGTTAATTTGGGATATGTACCTCGCTGAATGGATAGATTCCACTAAACAAACTTCTGTAGTTTGGTCATATCTTGACCTATAGACCTCCAAATTGGATAATTACAATTGGAGATTAAAACAGAGACATATGTCTAAAACTTTGATGAGGAACAAAAATTTGATTATGCCTCTAAGAGTTTTGAATTATGTTTTGAAGTTTAGTTTCTAGCTATTGTCCTTATTTTCAAATAGCCTCTAGTTTTTGGGGTATGATTCCTGATATAACTAACCAAATGGTATGAAATTTATGCCATTAAAAACTTAAGACATAATGGAATGAAATAAATTGATAAGATTATAGGCTAATATGGGAATTAAAGGAAGAAGAAGGACCAAATATGCAATTTTCCTAAATTCAACTTATGGACTAATAAGCATATGTATCTAATGGAATTGTAACACATGATCCAATAGGATTGTAACATATGGTCTAGTGGGAATGAAACATGTGTCTAAGACTAGAAAATGTGTGAAAAGGCATATGGAGAGGGAAGATGGATGACATTTTGATGGGTTAACTTTAGATTTTTCTCCTCTCCATTTCACCTTCTCCATCCCATCATTTTTCACTCTGTGATTTAAGAAAGTCAAAGTGGAAGGGAAGGAAGCATTAGAAGAACTACTTTGCCAATTTTAAGGTTCAGGACTACATTTACTCTAATTTCTATTTGTGTGAATGTTTCAATAGATACAAAGATTATTTTGGATGTGGAATGGTTGCTGGGATGATGCTTTAATGTTATTTTAGTGTTATCTTGTATAGAATTAGTTGAATATGACAAGAGAGTATCGTGAAGTGGAATTCTATCTAGGGTTTGTTAAACCAGTCATATTGTTTAGGTTATAACTCAACCTACAAACCTCCAAATTGGGTGATTTCAGTTTCATATGAAACCTAAAGATAGAAATAGAAATATCTAGAAGATACATTGACTTAATTCTAGTTTTATAACATAGGAAATTGAGATCAAAAATGGTGACCTGATGTTGCCCTTATTTTAGAGTAGCTTGTGATATTTTGTCTATATCTCATCATTTGGAAGTTCAAACAGTCTAATTATTAGTGCTATAGAAGCTAGAAATATAGGGTAACAAATTTATAAAAGACCTCAAAACCTAATTCAAATGTTTTATATATACATATTAAGGAACAACTGGAGTCTGTCATATGATTTGCTTTTAGGTTTGTTTTCATTTTTTATTTTTACTGAAACATATACAAACCCTTTTTAATGTGTATGGAACTTTTCAAACACTTAGAAATAAATGAAATAGGACTTACCATATGTGAATTGGGTAATTGAACATTGGAATTTAAGATTGAGCATAATTCATTCCAAAGAAAACTTACCATATGTATTCCAACAAAAACTTACATGTACATAAATGATTTGTATGTGTATTTATCACTTATAAGTGTATAGTATCATTATACAAGTGTGATTTTGAAACCTTTCTAATGGTGACAAGTTGTGACTTTCAGTATGAACACATATACATATTTTATGACTTGAAATGTATATCATATGGTTTGTTAATATATAAATTATGAAATTTGCAAATGGTTAAAGGAAATGTTATAGTTTCTCTATTTTCTTAGTTGTAGATAGATAGACATGCCTATAGGGTTACAGTATAGCTGCTATAGTTTGACACCACCGATGTCCATAGTTTGATAACTTTAGGTATCCATAATGTTCACAGTTCGATACCTTATAGTATCTACAGTTTGATACCTTTGGGTATCCATAGTTCGATACCTTTGGGTATTCGGAGTTTGATATTTTTAGATACCCAGAACACCCGTTATCCACACCATTGATTGTAAAACAGTCTGCTAGTTTTCTAATTAGAAACTACAAGTATATGGGTCGTGACTTGTAGTTAAAAATTTGATATCAATCCTACAAGGATTGCGCTTAGGCACCACTTAATTCAGATCAATCTTTGTTTAAGACTTGAAACTGTTTTAAGGAACTAAACTGGAAATTTAAATTAAAATTAAATGACTAACAATGAACAATTGATAACACCAAAATGCATAAAATTAGAATTCAAGATTTTAACAACTAGAAATCATTTTTTCCTATCTTGTCTCTCTCCTATTTTATTAATTGAAGGTGTCTCACTTAAGATGTCCAAATGCATTATCCCTAATCAAATTAAATGAAGATGATTAAGCAGTCTCTCAATCTACCAAATCACTCCACCAATTTAACTAGTTATTACGTTATCCTATGGGTGATCAATTAAATTGGCCGAAATCTCTCTTCTAACCAATCAATTAACTTGATAGATGTAGGTCTATAATTGTCAACTCTCATTGTACAATCCTACATAGATTACCTTACTCAATCTCTCAATCTGTTGCAAGGTATAAATGTAATTAACATTCATCAAAGACATCTTTCATTCAAATCAATAAAATAAGAGTTTAAGAAGATAGTTCAAAAGTAATCCTTAAAAATAAATCAGCTACTCATGTTGTCTATAACATTACCAACTCCTCCAAAAGGTCATGAGCTGCTTCAATAGTCTTCCTCATTAAAGAACCTCTTGCGACTGCATCTATGGCTTCTCTTGTGCCCAAATTTACCCCCTCGGAAGGTTGTGGTAAGGACAACTTCTCTGTAATTCTTAAGCACTCCCAGGCTTCATAGAAAGATTCCCCATCACTTTGTTGAAAATTTATGATCTCCTTCATGATCCTCGTTGTCTTGGTCAACGAAGAATATTTTGTGAGGAATGCTCGGACTAGCTTCTCCGAAGCAGTAATCTGCCTCGAATGTAACGAATTGTACCACACCTTCACCTGATCTTTCAAAGTGAAAGAAAATAATCTCAATCTTACTGCATCGTCGATCATTCCATTAAACCAAAAAGTGTCACAAATCTCCAAAAAATAGCAATATGGGCATTTGGATCTTTGTTGGAAATCCCATAAAATTGCACACTATTATGTAATATGTTTAGGGGTGCCGGCTTGATCTCAAAATTGTTAGTCTGAATTACTGGCCTAGCAACTCCTTGAGGACTGAATCCTGGCCTCATAAAGTCCATCAGTGTCCTCTCAGCTCCTCCTCGCTCTCCTTCTTCAGTCATATCTTTTTGTATACTATCTTGACGCTTCACTCTTTTTCACTCTCGTTTGTGTCTTGTGATATCAGGAAACTCGTTGTTACTAATTTTGGTCATTCTTTGTGTTCTCCTTTTGTTCATGCACCTGCAAAAATACAAGGAAAAGTATCAAAAACTCTTAAATCAAAGTAATCTAAACTAAATAAGATGTTAAACAAACAATCCCCAGCAACGGTGCTAAAAACTTGTTGATTGCAAACCAATATACTAGTTTTACGCTAAAAAAACTGCAAGTATACGGGTTACAACTTGTAGTTAAAAAGTAGATATCGGTCCTAGGCATGTCAATGGGCTGCCTATGGCTCGACAAACTAGGATGGACCAGTCTACAACCTGACCCGCCGACGAGTTAATCTGCCTATAGCTTGGGCTCCGCCATTTATTTTTTAAAGGAAAAAAATTCAAAACGACGTCGTTTTGGCAAAATTGGGCGGGCCACGTGGGCTTACCATGTCGGCCAATGGCTCGGCTAACCTGGGCCAAAAACAGGCTGGGCCGGGTCATTATTTCCATCACTAATCAATCCCACAAGGATTGTACTTAGGGACCACCTAATTTAAATCAATCTTTGTTTAAGACTCGAATTTGTTTTATGGAAATAAACTAGAAAATTAAATTAAAATTAAATGACTAACAATGAACAATTGATAACACCAAAATGCATAAAATTGGAATTCAAGATTTTAACAACTTGAGATCACTTTTCCCCTATCTTATCTCCCTCACATTTTATTAATTAAATTGTGTCTCACCTAAGATTTCCAAATGCATTGACTGCCCTCTCTCAAGGTGTAATTAATTATCCCTAATCAAATTAAATGAAGATGATTAAGCAATCTCGCAATTTACTAAATCACTCCACCAATTTAACTAATTACGTTATTCTATGGGTGATCAATTAAATTAGCCCAGATCGCTCTTCTAACTATTCAATTAGCTTGATGGATGCAGGTCTATAGAATGTCAACTCTTATTATTCAACCCTACATAGATTACCATTCTCAAAGATATCTTTCATTCAAATCAATAAAATAAAAGTTTAACAAGACAGTTCAAAAGTAATCCTTAAAAATAAATCAGCTACTCATGGTGTCTATAAAATCCCCAACAATTGAATATTCCATCACACAATCACTAGAAGAGATAAAAAACTGAAAATTAAATAAAAAGAACTCCTTCTCTTCTTTGCCAAAGTCTGGAAATTTCAGTATTGGCAAGCTCTTTTTCTAATTGTGATTGGTGATCCTTGAATCTCCACCTTTTTCAAGACCCCAAACCTATGTTTTTCACTCAAGGAGGCTATTCTACACGAAAGTCTCACATCCTCTTTCATCCATAGTGGTTTTTTATCTTATATAGTCCAGAAAACCTAAAAATTAAGTGAACCTTGCATATATCCTCAGGTTAGACATCTCACGATCATGGGAATCACTTCTCTTCTCCTCTTTTGGTCCTTAGCTTATTCACAAAGTTGCTTAATCTTCATTCTTACATTAAATAATCAATTTTTACCTTAAATTAACAACAAACAAGAAAAACAATGAAGATGAAACTAAATGAAAACAAATAAAATGAATCCTAAAATACAACAATAATAAACTACTATGCAAGAAACATATGTCAAATACTTAGAAAAACGCACACTAATACATAACTATCACACACCCACAGAAAATGTGCAGGCTTAACATAGAAAGGAAACTTAACAGTTATAAATAAGAAATACAACATGCAGCATGAATAATTAGTATTGATGAGCATTTGTATTGGTTGTAATGATGAATTGTAATAATGTGCAATTACATTGATAATTTATATCAATGTGCATTGAATATCAATATTTGGTTTATAAATGTGAATTTATAGTATATGAATAACTTACTGAAGCATGTTTTCATTATATACTTTTCTTAAGTATGCCATCATTGTTTACATAAGCATTGAATATCAATGTTTAGTTTATAAATGTGAATTTATGATATATGAGTTCTGATATTTCTAAATATGTGTGCTTAGCAGATGATTGCTATGAATGGTCATCCAAACTAAGTATTTTTCTTACTAAGCTTTCTAGCTTAGCACGAGTGTTAATCTGTAACACCCCACTCCCGCAAGACACATGCCCGACATCTTGGGTGATATCCGAGTCCGTGCCTTGCGAGGGTGCCATGCTAGAACACTCAATCATTCAAAATCGGTATAAATTTTGTTTTTTTATCGAAACAACAACAAACGTATGTGAAAATAATAACCAATTCGGGCCCACTTTCGTTCATAAACATTTTCCATCAACACAATACAATGAATAGAATTTCAATAGCCAATTGGGGCCCAATTACAAATACAAAACACTTTAGTCGTAATATCTTTACATTCCACCA
>JANZXR010000003.1:30351517-30363184 GCA_027575705.1 Erythroxylum echinodendron
AATGTTGGTGAATTTGCTGTTGAAGAAGAGAAAAAATCAGAGCAACTAGTTGATTCCTTGATGAAGACAGAAAATCAGAGCAGAAGAGAGGAGCACGAACAGAAAATTAAACACGCAGAGTTTCACTCACAATGGCGGGGTGTAACAACCCCCTCCGAGGGAGTCTTTATGGCGGGGTGGCTCACAAGAGCCAGCATTATTGCTGGCTCTCTGCCAAGGCTGCACCCCGCAATTATGAATGGCGGGGTGGCCACAGGAGCCACTAGCTTTTTGGTATTATTAACGCACTACTAATTAATCTACAAATAATTGTGTAGTCGTTTAACAAAAAATATAAAATATTAAATGCAAAAAAATCTAACAAAAATATCACAAATATCTAATACAAAAAATAACATATTTACTAAAAATAAATATTACATATATTAAAAAACATAGATTATGTAACAACAAACCTTAAAGAAGAGCAAAAAATGTTGGTGAATTTGCTGTTGAAGAAGAGAAAAAATCAGAGCAACTAGTTGATTCCTTGATGAAGACAGAAAATCAAAGTAGAAGAGAGAAGCACGAACAGAAAATTAAACACGCAGAGTTTCACTCACAATAGCGGGGTGTAACAACCCCCTCCAAGGGAGTCTTTATGACGGGATGGCTCACAAGAGCCAGCATTATTGCTGGCTCTCTGCCAAGGCTGCAACCTGCAGTTATGAATGGCGGGGTGGTCACGGGAGCCATTGCGGGGTGCTGACACCTGCACTATCCCGCCATGCAGGTTGGCGGGATGGCCGCGTGGATTGTCCACGTCTTGCCATCCTGCCATCCTACACGGTGGGATGGACACCTCGCCAACCGATATGACGGGGTGGACTCCACGGTATCCACCCTGCCAACCCGGTCGGCGGGGTGTCTCATTTCCAGACACCCCCTCTTTTTTTGCAACAAATTATGAATTGAAAATTTAATTCATTCCAACATGAGAATTTAGTCTTTTTTTCAACGCCTAAAGGGCGATTAATGCCTAGAAAAAGCTTGAAATATTAAAAATAAAAATATTTTACAAAGCTTTAGTAGAGAATTTAACATAAATTGCAATTAAAGTCAGGTCAATGCGTTTACAGTTAGCGAGAGAGTTTAACAGTAATATTCTTCTTTCTGCCGCTGCTAACAGTTATATTCTACTTTCTGCTGTTACAAAATGGGAACATGCCTATGAATAAATTAATAAAGTAAGTCGTATATCTTATCGTCATCAAGTTGCAAGAAAGCTGTCAACTTCCTGGAGTGCAATATCACGACTTAATATCACGACTTAAGAGCAACTACTGGGCCATGCTGAGAAAGTAGAGAAATGAAGCCATCAAAGTTTGGTTTACGGCAACTTGACTCGGAGTCGCGGTCTTCTTGGTCGTCCCACTGTATATTAAATGGGACAAAACCTGCTTTTCCAACTTTATATTCACAGCTTTTTTGTTTTGACTTCCTTACTCTTTGCGCCATGGCAATTATGTCAAATTCTAAATGTAACTTTCTGTTTTTGTTAGTTTATTCAATCATATAAAACTAAAATTTTAATGGTAAGATTACTCTTCTTTTATGATTAAAGTTATAGGTTCGAGTCAACAATCGAGTCAACAATCTTCTTTTTATATTTAAATTAAAAATTGCAGGACTAAATTACTAATTCAACCTCTTTATAAAATACAAAAGAAATGTTACTTACAATTTTCATGTAGATAACATGACAATATAAGAACAGTAGCCAATTATAATTTGAATAATTTGTAAAGGAACCTCCTATTTTCAAATCAAGATATCCCACAAATTGTATTTGAATTTTTTTAATATTTTTCTCTTTAATTAATTCAATGACTTTTTTTTATTGCTTTGCAAGGTGAAACTCTTTTTAATTGTTCAACTCTATATTTTGTAAGAATATTAGAGTTCTAGTAAGGGTCTACAATTCTTGTAACACAAATGTTGACGAACATGGAGTATTCATTCGAAAGAATTACATTCTTAGTATTAAATTGTAATGATTAAAAAATTTAATCGGTTTATTCGATTTAACTATAATATTTACAAATGTCCAATTTTTTAGTTTGATTTTTTACTTTTCTGTTTAATTTACTTTAATAATTTATTGTTAAAAATTAATTAATTTATTAATTAATCGATTAATTTTTATCAATTAAAAAGTCTTTACAATTTAAAATAAATAAATTATTTTTATTTTAACAATTTTTAGTTAAATTTTAAAATTTTT
This sequence comes from Erythroxylum echinodendron, assembly GCA_027575705.1. Lineage (NCBI taxonomy): Eukaryota > Viridiplantae > Streptophyta > Magnoliopsida > Malpighiales > Erythroxylaceae > Erythroxylum > Erythroxylum echinodendron. The sequence continues at coordinate 30,353,781 of JANZXR010000003.1, forward strand.
AATAAATAAAAATAATATTTTTAATTATATTTCAAAATTTTTAATTTTATTTAATTTTTAGTTAATTTTATGACAAATTAATATTAATTAAACCCTTTAAACTTTAAATATATTATGTTTTCCGTTTAACTTCCATTCTAATTTTTAAGACTTTGGGAAATAATGAAATTATTATGAGAAATTTTACGAAATCGATATGCCCGGGTACGGAATTTTAAGCCTTCAATTTCATAGTCTTTTCTAGCCGAGAACTTTTTATATCGTCAGAGTGAGCTCATCATAATAAATGGGTCATCAAGGTCTACGCGAATTGAATGGAGAGGGCATTCCTGTTCAACAGCTGTTTTTTTTTTGGTTTTCTGGAAACATTCAAATCATTCCTGTTCAACAACTGTTTTTTTTTTTTTTGGTTTCTGGAAACATTCAAATCAATTACAATTTGAAGACTACGTGACAACGAGTGGCGTGACATAATGGAGGAGTTGGCTCCTTTCATGCATCGCCGTACGGCATTTCTAATCAGTTACTCTAAAATAGAGTGAGATTTTTTTTTTATTGAGAGATACTATGTTACTGTTCATTTCGATATATAATTATATGTTTTACAGTAAAAAAGAATATTCTCAGGTAGAGATAGAACTTATTTACCTTATTATTAAATTTTTTGATTTTGTATTAGTAATTAATTATATTTTGCTTGTATTTTTTAATTTAATTCTACTGTTTGACTATTAATATTTATGTATGTTTGTTTTAATTTAATTTATCTTTGTTTGTAATTATTATGTTATTCGACTATTAACATCAATATATTTGTGATTTATTTATTTGAAAGTTTCTAATAAATATTTTTAAATTATTTATTAAAAATATTTATTCATAAGTAAATAATTATAAAGTTATAAGCATTTAATGAAAATATTTATAAACATGTTGCAATTAACTTGCTAAAATGATAAGTACTTATTCTCAGTAAGTACTTATGTGTTTGGGATTGTTGTTTTGATAACTGCTAAAACGTGAAAATAGGTGCTTGACAAGCTCGATTGCAATAAAGTAGCTAAAAAGCTCATTAATTAATAACTATTAATTGTTGTATAAATAATTATAAAATATATTATTAGTCATATAAATTTAAAATTATAAATAAGAAAATAAAAAAATATAAATAAAATAAATTTTGTAAATAAAATATTTCATAAAAATATATTATTAGTCATATTAATAAGAGTATAATGGAAAATAATACTTGTAATGAATATTATTAATGTAAAGTAAAATTTTTACCGTAGAAGCAGTTTTCTACCACAACTCTCTTTCTATTTATTGATTTCTGCGGTGGCATCGCACTTTTCTCCAACCTCTGATTATTTACTGTAGATCCAAACATGTGACTACGTTTAAAAACTGCAAATCCAAACGTAACCAAAAATTATAATTACTTAAATAAGCATATAATGAAAATATTATAATATTGTTTAAATAACAAAATAAAGAATGAATGAATTAAAAAAGAATGAATGAATGAAAAAAAGAAAGAAAAAAGGAAGAAAGAAAAGATTGAGAGATAAAAAATGAAAAAAGCTGAAAAATTAAAAAATATGAACAGTAATGAAGAGATGCTACAGTGTCACTCTAAATTTGGCTAAAAGCTTAAATTAGGGCTTAACCTTTTTGAGTTAGATCAATTTGGGACTTAAACTTGAAACCAGCTCAACGAAGGACTAAAATTTAATGAGTCTACTCAATTTAAGACTTTTTTGGGCACAAATTTACAACAACATGGCACCATTACCCTTTAAAACAAGGCCACGTATAATAGCGTAAAAGGTTTTAAGTTTTAACCTAAAATTTTGCAACTTTTTGTAAATTTTGTAAGTTTCGTAAAAGAAAAAAAGGAAAATGCAAAAGCTACAAAAACCCTAAAATCCCATCGTCGCTCCCCTCTTTGACGCATCTTCACCGTCGGTCATTCCACTCTAATCTTCATGCAAGGGTTGTCTATCTTGGTTCATGCATCTTCACTAAAGGTTGCCCTCGTCAGATCTGCGCTTTTTTGTTCGTTGAAGGGGTTGTGTTAGTTGGTTGATGCATCATCACTGTCGTCCGATCCATGCTCCAGTCTTCATTGAAGGGGTTGGGTTGCCTAGGTCACGTATCATATCTTGAAACTAAGGTAAGTCCTAAAATTAAAGTATTAGTCGTTCGACTTAAGAGTGGTAAGCATTTGATTATGAGAGGTCTAAGGTTAGAGCAGTAAAAAGAAGTCTGAGATTAGCATAGTCTAAGGAAGATAGTATGAATCAGATAGGCAGAAGCAAACTGGTATTAGTTTCATCTTCAACCAAAGATAGTCAGTTACACAATAGAAAATCAGTTGGTCCTAGCAGCTACCCATTCTGCAACTGACCATCTTCGGTTGAAGATGAAACTAATACCAGTTTGCTTCTGTCCATCTGATTCATACTCTCTTCCCCTTTCCTACCAATCAGAGCATAATAGAAAACCAGTTGGTCCTACAAAATCTTAATTTGATGCTTTCAATTTCGTTTCCTTCCTACATCCTTTTTGCTTTACTAGTGGGAGTGTTTGTCATATGAGTGTATATTTTTTTAATTGCAACTAATGTATTGTTTTTATATTGTTGTTTGTAATACTCTTACTATCATTGATAATAACATAAAGTTATGATTTTGTTATTTTAGTAGTAACTTAAATCTGAAAGACTCTAATTACTAGTAACTTAAAGATGATGTAGCAATTGAATTGAATAAGGATTGCATTTAATATGGATATTTTTTAAACATTGAGGCATAATAAACCATTAGGTAGGTATATAGGCTGGAAACCAGTGATGCAGGACCCATGAGGATTATAGGTAAAAAATTTCAAGAGCCTAGGAGCCATAATGAGAACATGTTTCTCGATTCACAGGTATAAACAATGCCACATACCTTAACTAATAGAACTTAGTAAGTTGGTTAACGGAATTGTTGTGAATATGTTAAGCATTATATGTTGTGCTAGGCTTGATTTTTTCACTTTCACTTCAGTGTTTTCTTTCAACATTTTAATTGAGTGCTTTTGTTTTTCTGGAGTTGGTTTTTTTGGTTTGGCATAATGACATTTGATGAAGTAACTCTGCGGTTTCACCATACTGGATGTTTTGTTAATGTGGGTGATAATGTTATATATGAGGGTGGTTTTGTGGAAGAAATTGAATTTAATCCTGACTTACTAAGCTATTTTGAACTGTTTAATGTATGTAAGAGAAGTGGGTATAATAATGTGAAAAGGATATTTTATCTTATGTCTAGTTTTGAACTATGTACTAGTTTAAGAGTTGTACAAGATGATGCTAGTGTGTTAGATATGGTTAGTCAGATGATAAGTACGAACAGTATTGATATTTATATTGAACATGGTGTGGATACCCCTATTGAAGTGACTGAGGATGAATGTAATGAGATTAATCAAGGTAATGTAGTTGAAGATAATAGTGAGGATGTTAATAATGAAGGGTTTAGAAGTAATGTAGGTAATGTAGACAATTTACCAAATGTGGAGGATGAAAATGATGCAGATATGGAGAATGAAGATGATGCAAATATGGAGGTTGAAGAGGATGAAGAGTATTTAGAGGAAGGAGATGAAAGTAATGGTCCAGATGAAGATTTTTAAGAGGATTTAGAATAAAGAGATGAAGGTAATGGTCTGGCTGAAGATAATGGACCACATGAAGGTGATGCAAGTAATGCAAATGATGAAGATGAGGTAGTCTTGTCAGAATATTATGACAGTGATGAATATAGAGAACTTGTTAGTGATGTAGATGATGTGGTAAATGATGCTACTAGGAGGAAAAAGAAATACCCTGTTTATGATGAAAATGCAACTGAGCCTTACGTTGAATTAGTGATACTTTTTTTTAATCATTTGCAATTTAAGCGTGCAGTGAGTTTGTTATCCATTAAAATAAAGAGGGTTGTCATGTTTACCAAAAATAAGCCCAAGTTTGTCCAAGCTAAATGTAGGATAGAGAACTAGCTTTGATATATATATGGAGCATTTGATAGGAAGCTGCAATCATTTCAAGTTAAGAAATTCAGGAACTATCATGACTGTGATAGGGTATATACAAATCTTAGGATGAAGACCAACATCTTAGCTGACTTGCTGAAGGATAAGCTTAAAAGGGAGCCATTTTTGAAGAATGATGATATAAAATTTTACGTTAAAGATTGTTTAGGTGTTGACGAGTCCATGAGTATGGTGAGAAGAGCAAAGAAAAAAATAGTAGACAGTGTTGTGATCAACATTAAAGAGGAGTTTGAGAAACTTTGGTCTTATGCTGAAGTGATTAGGCAAACCAACCCAGGAAGCACTATTACATTGACAGTGTCTCAACCTGTATTTGAAAAGAATGTACATATGCTTAGAAGCTATTTAATATGGGTTTAGGCAAGATACAAGCACTTTTTTGAAAGGCTGAAAGAAGATTTACGTCACTTAGGCTCCAGAATTATTAGGCTATAATGATTGACCAAAAAAAGGTAAAAGTTTCACATCAATCTTGTTTTTACTTTCATTGAGAGTGTAACTGTTATGAAATATGTAGAGTTGTATCCATACGCCTATTCAAATGATTATGTTTTCCATTGTAGGGACTTGATAGAGCCATTGTCGATTTGTGTCCAGATGCTGAGCCAGGTATTGTGCTAGATATGTTTATGTCAATTAGCATAGAAGAGGACATAAAGGGGAAGAATATATGTGGTGAGGCTTCAGAACTGTTCTTGTAGGAGATATACCCTCTTTAACATTCCTTGTGCACATGCCATATGTGCTATTAAAGACAGTAGGGTTAATATTGAAAAGTACACTTCTAATTGGTTATGGAAGACTAAATATGTGAAAACATATGGGAAGGCAATTTAACTGATGCCTGGTATGAAGGACTGACCCATTAGCAATGAAGAAACTATTAAGCCACCATAATTTAAACAAGAGTCTGGTAGGCCAAAAATAGCTAGGAAAAAAGGCATTAATGAGCCTCAAAAGAATACAAAAGTAAACAAAAAGCAAATTATTGATCACGTGTCTGAGAGGGGCATGATCATTACATGTAACCACTGCCATACAGAAGGACACAACAAAAGAGGTTGTCCTTGGAAAGGTTAAGAGGTAATTTCTACGTTATTTAGTCTTTTTATGTTACAGCTAAGATTCTTTTCCATAGTAGTGGTAATCTTCTAGGTTTTTTTATGTTGTTATCATTATTATCCATGACAGGTTCCAGCCTAGTTTCAAAATCCAAACCCAGACCAATCAACTGATTTCCATATGGAGTAACACACAACGAACTCATCCTCAACTCCTGAAAACATATCCACAGTTGAAACCAACACTGACAACCCAGTACTGAAAGGGGAGAGAAAGGTAAAAGAAGAGAAAAAGCCTCTGCTTTTGCCTCTGCCTCTGCCTCTGCCTCTGCCTCTACTATTGTGTTTGTATTTGTTGGTGCCACAATTGCTTTAGGTACTGCCAATACCTTAAGTACTGCTCATGTAAGTGGGAGTGCAAATGCAATTGTCTCAGTTGTTTTCCCAACACCTGGAGGTGCTTCAGAAATAACAACAAATATCTGTACATCTTCAAAGGGCCACCGCCAAGACCCAAACCAAAGGGAGAAGAGGGCCTGGTTATGATGTTGCAAATGATGGAAGCACATTGAGGATGTTGGTTGATGGCAGATGTAGTCCAAATTCTTAAGCAAAAATTACAGGAAAATGCCTTATCACATACTCTTCTTTTCAACAAGAAGCAAATAGGAAGATCAATAAACAGATAGAAGGGATGGGGGTATACACCACAGGGTTGCAGATACTAAATGTAAGTGTAAAATTTTTACATTCTTACTTAATTAATTCATACAGCTTAACAAACATTTGCGTCTTATCTACAGCCTGGACGGAGAAGTCAGAGACTACTAAACCTTAGGTAGAAATCAATAAAGAGCAAGGAAGCTATTACTGCGCATATGAATCCATGCCAACAAAGTAAAACTGCATCTTCAAAGGGAAAGGAAAAATTGTAAACCGAATATATAATTGTTAGCGAAGTTCACAATTTTGTGATATTTGTGAACTAAAAAACAATAAATTGTAAAGATGTTGTTGGGATTAATTTTATTAAGCAAGGAATGCAATGACTTCCAATTTTAGTTTTAATTTCATTTCTTGTACGTTTTTTTTCCTTTTTGTTGAAGTTCATTAATGGGTTACTGAGGGTGATGAAAGCTTTGTTGGAATTGTCAAATTCTCTGCAATGTTTTGTATTGTTTAGGGAAAGGTAAAGTCTATAGATGGAAAGAGATCGTCAACTTTTCATAGTAAAGTGTTGGTTTCATTTATTTTCCAGTATGTGTGCATTGCATTTCTATTAGGTTTAACCATTTTTGTTGAAGTTCATGAAGGGTGCAACATGTACATCGTTAATATAGCCTCATTTGGAATTATAGGTCTATTAAACATCTTTATCTCCTCATCCATAATTTGATGACTTATAAAAGAACTTAACAATTGTGTTAATTATTAGATTGGAGGTAAAATACGGATTACATTTTTTAGAGTAGTCAATTGCTACCTCTTTTAACTCCTTTGACTACTAACAAATACTCCATCTCCATTGATTAAAGATCCTATTTTGTCACTAATCTTCCTTACCAAATGTTGAAACATCAAACATCTTTAGGCTAATACATCAAACATGTTTAGGCTAGTACATAAAACATCAAACCTATTTAGGCTAGAACATCAATTTAGTAATACGACAGATGTTAAAACATCTAACACTTTGCACTTTCCAACATTAGGTTAGCTGAAAAAATTTACACATTATTCTAGTACATCAAACCATTTCCAGGTAAGGCTTTAAAGGTACAACTATTGCCTTTTTTACCTTCATTATTTAGACTAACAAACATAAGCAAAAATACTAAAAACGACCTTAAATAAGCAAACCATTTCTAACACTTTGCTGAATGTGTTTCATAACTAGTCCTCATGACAACTAACTCATTCTTCAACTTTAAATTTTTTGCAATCCTTTCAACTTGCAAAATATCTATTGCATTCTCTCCTAACTTTGTTACTTCTTCCTTCAATAGATTATTTTGATGATATAACATCTTCTCTCCATTTTTCAGCTCTAAAATAATCTGTCTTGCTTGTGGATAAAATCTTTGATCATGTTATTCATGAAATCCACAAACATTTTCACTCTACCATCAAAGAAAAAGCATCGATTCCTTAATAAAATATATGAACATATTTAGCTAAAATAACATAAAAATATACCAAAATTACCGGAAAGGGTTGACAGCCATAAAATCTTCTTCCTGGATATTCATCAGTCCATGAAGTCCATCTAGGTGCTTTCAAGTTACAGTAACAATATTTAGCCTCTCCTTCATAGTCTCATTCAACTGGGTAAGTTGAAGAAATCAATTTGTATGACCTCATATCAAGCTTAGAACGCGTCCCTCTATAGCCAAAGTTGAAAATATAAAAAAATCCAAACCAACTCAAAATCACAACTAAATTAAATCCTCTAATCAACCTGATTACCTTGAAGAACTACTACTTGAGCTCATTCTCAAGTATTACAGCACAATACTGTAATGTTGATTGTGCTCCCACTGATAGCTAGATTATGTCTATAGAACTGAATTTGTTTGCTCCTAATAATCTGCATCTCTTCCATGAATGTCATACTTTATTTTCAACCCAACGCATAGAGAATATCAAAACATGGATAACCACCAATAAAGTTAAACCAAGTGATACAAATCATATCCTACATACAATGTCAAGTACATGGGAGAGAGAAAACTTGATCATATCCTATATATAAATGTATAATAGGATTGTACATGAAAAATAATTATCGTCTACACGCTATTCAACCTAATAATCAAACCCATTTAAAGAAGATAAAATAATTTACGTAAATGTAACATTGTTAGGGAAAAAGAATAAAGTAAATATTAAAACATCATAAATTTATATACAAAAATTAGAAGGGAGCGTGACTCTCATTACCTTCTTCGGTCTTCAATCACAGCACATGTATGTTTCAGATCTTCAAAAACCTTACTGCCCATTCACCTCCAATGCTAAAAGAGAGATCTCACACTCACACTACCAAGAAGGCACAAGTGATGGTACGTCCAGGGATTGGGGTGAAGACACAACCAAGAGAAGAAACAAAGGGTGAAACATGTATTTTTTAGACAAAATCGTTGATTTTAGGGTTGAAGAGGTCTTCGTTGTTTAATTCGAAATTTTAATGATATTGATTCATTTTTTCTTAAATTCCACCTGGCCTCGACATTAAATTACATCTATTAACATGGTATCTAAACACTAATTTACTTGCAAGTAACGGCGCGTGTAAACACGCCATAATTTTTATTCAAAAAAGTCTTAAATTGAGCAGATTCATGAAATTTTAGTCCTTCGTTGAGTTGGTTTTAAGTTTAAGTCTCAAATTGATTAAACTTAAAAAGATTGAGCCCTAATTTGCGCTTTTAACTCTCCAAATTTGGTGTGACACTATAGCATTTCTCCAAAATGGAGGAGAAAATTCCGGTAGATTGGAGTTGACTTCTTATCTATTTTGGTATTTTTCTTCCATTTTAGAGATACGTTGGAGATGACATGTGACAATTTTATGGGCACAAAATTTAGATGTCATTGAATTGATATTAGCAAGCATAAGCTTTAGAAATCTCTTTTAGATTAGCAGCTCCTAAGTTTATGCATTTTATTATAGTAACTCTTATTGTTAAAAATTGATCAATTTATTAATTAATGGATCACATTTAGTAAATTAACAAATTTTTATAAACTAATTACCTATTATTTAACGATCTTTTTTAATTAAACTTCAAATTTTTTTAATAAATAAGAACAATCGCTTTTAATTATATTTTAAATTCTTTAATTTTAGTCATTTTAAACCGATTTTATGATAGTTTAATAACAGTTAAATCTTTTAAATTAAACTTTTGTCCTATCAGTTTAACTTTTCGTCCAATTTTTAAAACTTTGGCCAAATCACATAAAATTTTAATGTTTTATTTTTTAATTGATTGTTATTGTCTTATTCAATTGTTTATTTCTCTAAACTAATATTTATTTCTAGCAGTCATCACAGGCTACTGGTTATGCCTTTGTTCCAAGGTAAGTGGGAACTGACTATGCTTCGTGGTTGAAATTTCAATCAAACTAGAGAGACTTTTCCAACCCTACCAAATTCTCATCTAAATTTCCACATTCACCGCTCAAATCTGCATATTCCTACGACAATAAAACAATTAGTTATTGTGATCTTCAATAAAT
>JANZXR010000003.1:30363284-30379630 GCA_027575705.1 Erythroxylum echinodendron
TGATATATCCAGTGACTTCAACCTGCTCTGAAGATGCACCATCTGGATGATATACTCTCGAATGCCTTCCTCTCTAGATATGACACTAAGGGAAAACATGCTTGTCGTATCTAATGAAGGAAGTACACCTGAATAGAGAGAGAGTCTGGCTAAGTGGAAGAAATCTAACCGACTTAGCTTTGTTGCAATTAAGAGGACCATTGTTGAACACTTGTTGAGTGGTTTGCCCGACACAACATCTGCTAAGGATTTTCTCACTGTCATAAGAGATGTAAACCATGTATCCAATAATGCTGAGTCTGGATATTTAATGAAAGAGTTGATAGATATGAGGTATGACCATAAGGGGGGTGTTAGGAAATTTATTCTGAGAATGGTTCACCTTCAAACCAAACTGAAAGCTCAATCCATTGACCTAAATGAAAATTTTATTGTTCACCATGTCTTAAACTGTCTCCCTATTGAATTTACCCAAATCAAAACATTATATAACACCATTGGTGAGAAGTGGAGTGTTAATGACCTTATTACCAAATGTGTGGCCGAGGAAGAGAAATTTAAGAAAGAAAAGAGTGATTTAGCCTCTGACCATTCATGCTAAACCCCATTCTGACAAGAGTCATATTAAACATAAAAAATACTCTTATAGTGCTCATAACAAAAGTCAGGATTATAAGAAATTTGAGAATACTCACTATCACAATGATAAAGATCTTAGGCAAACTACCTTCAAGAAAGGTCCTTGCTGTGTCTTCTGTAAGGTCAAGAGGCATCATAGAGGAGAACGTCGTAAATTCAAGGCGTGGTTAGAAAACAAGAAGAAAGCTGGAGGTAATCACTTTGCTTTTGTCTGTTTTAAGTCTAATCTAGTTAATGTCCTTATAGATTCTTAGTGGTTTGACAGTGGTTCCACTACCATATTGTTATGTCCTTACAGGGGTTCATAAACATAAGGAAGCTAAGTCTGAAAGAAAGCAAGCTGAGGGTAGCAAATGATCTTGAAGTAGCAATGAAGTGCGTTGGAGATGTTACCTTAGTTTTAGATTCAAGGCATGAACTTATTTAAAGAATACCTTTTATGTACCTTCCTTTAGAAGGAATTTGATTTTAATTTCTAGCCTAGATAAACTTGTTTAATATGACAATTTCAAATAGAGTTATTAAGGATTACAATAGTCTTGGGGACCTATCTACTCAAAGGGGATAGAATTTCAAGATTAGTGTACCCTCATTTTCATAGCTCATCTTTGAGGTTTTGATTTTGGTTGCACATTCTGCCCAAAGGGGAATATGTGTGATTCTTAGTTGGGCCTTTATTTTTATGCCCTTATTATTGTTATTAATGCATTCTGTTTTGTCTTACACAGTTTACTTTTCTATGAATAATAGTCAAGTGACTGTAGAAATTTTAACTGGCTCAAATTACAATAGATGGAGGCAGAACATAGAATTTTCCTTAGAAATAGTTGATCTAGATATGACACTAAGGGAAAACATGCTTGTCGTATCTAATGAAGGAAGTACACCTGAATAGAGAGAGAGTCTGGCTAAGTGGAAGAAATCTAACCGACTTAGCTTTGTTGCAATTAAGAGGACCATTGTTGAACACTTGTTGAGTGGTTTGCCCGACACAACATCTGCTAAGGATTTTCTCACTGTCATAAGAGATGTAAACCATGTATCCAATAATGCTGAGTCTGGATATTTAATGAAAGAGTTGATAGATATGAGGTATGACCATAAGGGGGGTGTTAGGAAATTTATTCTGAGAATGGTTCACCTTCAAACCAAACTGAAAGCTCAATCCATTGACCTAAATGAAAATTTTATTGTTCACCATGTCTTAAACTGTCTCCCTATTGAATTTACCCAAATCAAAACATTATATAACACCATTGGTGAGAAGTGGAGTGTTAATGACCTTATTACCAAATGTGTGGCCGAGGAAGAGAAATTTAAGAAAGAAAAGAGTGATTTAGCCTCTGACCATTCATGCTAAACCCCATTCTGACAAGAGTCATATTAAACATAAAAAATACTCTTATAGTGCTCATAACAAAAGTCAGGATTATAAGAAATTTGAGAATACTCACTATCACAATGATAAAGATCTTAGGCAAACTACCTTCAAGAAAGGTCCTTGCTGTGTCTTCTGTAAGGTCAAGAGGCATCATAGAGGAGAACGTCGTAAATTCAAGGCGTGGTTAGAAAACAAGAAGAAAGCTGGAGGTAATCACTTTGCTTTTGTCTGTTTTAAGTCTAATCTAGTTAATGTCCTTATAGATTCTTAGTGGTTTGACAGTGGTTCCACTACCATATTGTTATGTCCTTACAGGGGTTCATAAACATAAGGAAGCTAAGTCTGAAAGAAAGCAAGCTGAGGGTAGCAAATGATCTTGAAGTAGCAATGAAGTGCGTTGGAGATGTTACCTTAGTTTTAGATTCAAGGCATGAACTTATTTAAAGAATACCTTTTATGTACCTTCCTTTAGAAGGAATTTGATTTTAATTTCTAGCCTAGATAAACTTGTTTTTACTTTTTCTTTTGGTGGTGGAAAAACAAAATTGTTTTAATTATGCAATAATAGATCTGTTTTTTTATTGGATGGTTTATATAAACTATCTTTGGCTTTTAATAATTTTTCTACATCTTTCAATTTTAAGACTACTCTTGCTAAGCGGTAAAGGATAAAAGAGAAATCCTCGTTATTGTGGAACAAACGCTTACGTCACATCTCTAGGAAAAGGGTAGAGCGATTAATAAGAGATAACATTTTACCTTCCTTAGACTTTAATAATTTAGGGACATGTGTAGATTGCATTGTAGGAAAATTCACTAAGACCAAAAAGAAAGATGCAAATAGAAGTCTAAGTCTCTTAGAAATCGTTCACACGGACATTAGTGGACCTTTATCTCCTACTATTTGTGGTGACAAGTACTTCATCACCTTCATTGATGACTTTTCCTGATTTGGCTATCTTTATTTAATCAAAGAAAAATCTGACGCACTTGAGAAATTCAAAATTTTTAAAACTGAAGTTGAAAAGCAATTAGGAAAAGTCATCAAGGTGGTGAGATCTGATCGTTGTGGTGAATATTATAGTAGATTTGAGGCTGGACAGCAACATATGGGACCATTTGTCAAAATTTTTGCAAGCTTGTGGAATTGTTCCACAATATACCATGTCAGGTAGTCCTAAACAGAATGGTGTAGTCGAAAGGCTAAACCACACTTTAAAAGATATGATGAGGAGCATAATGAGTAGAACTAATTTGTAAGACCTTTTATAGGGAGAAGTTACCCTTTACATCCTTAACAGAGTTCCTAGCAAATATGATCCAAAAACACCTTTTGAACTTTGGATAGGTAGAAAACCCAGTTTAAACCATTTTCGTGTGTGTGTTTGTCCTGCAAAAGTTATGATCTATAATCCCTTAGAGAAAAAGACTGACCCTAAAACTACCCATTGTTATTTCATTGGATATCCAGACTATGCAAAAGGGTATAGGTTCTATTGTCCTAGAAGTGGTCCTAGAATTGTGGAATATATGAATGCAAAATTTTTAGAATTGGACAAGGTTGAAGCTATTATTCCTGTTGTTGATTCCAATGCTAATATGCGTGAGATGGTTTCTTTGCTTGTTGCCATGGATAACATGCCTACATTTCCTGTTCCTGTCGAGAACTTGGTTGATGCTTCTTTAGTTGAAAATGTGGTTGATTCCCCTGCTCCGGTTAATCCTCCTAATAATGTTGCTGACCCTCCTACACTAGTTGATACTCTGAACCTATTGTGCAAATACCTTTTAGGAGGTCAGTTAGACAGAGGAGACCGGCTATTTCCAACGAATACTTTGTTTATCTAAGTGAGGACATGTATGACATTGGGGATAATGTTAACCCTAAATCTTATCAGAAGGCGATTTCTTGTGCTCATTCTAATATATGGTTAGATGCCATGAAAGAAGAAATGCAATCTATAGCTAATAATGAAGTGTGGGAACTTATTGAATTGCCTAAAAATTGTAGGGCAATTAGTTATAAATGGGTTTTTAAAACCAATAAGGACTTGAAGAGTCAAGTTAAGAGATATAAAGCTAGGCTAGTAGCGAAAGATTTCATGCAAAGAGAGGGCATTGACTTCACTGAAACTTCCAGTAAAGATTCATTTAGAGTTGTCATGACTCTCGTAGCACATTTCGATATGGAGTTACATCAAATGGATGTCAAGACAACTTTTTTGAACGATAATCTCCTTGAGGAAGTATACATGCAACAACCTGAGGGTTTTTAGTGTAATGGTAATGAGCATTTAGTGTGCAAATTGAAGAAATCTATTTATGGTCTAAAACAGGCTTCTAAGCAGTGGTACCTAAAATTTGATGAAGTCGTTATCTCTTTAGGTTTTGAAGAAAATTTAAGTTGATCAGTGTATATACCTAAAGGTCAATGGGAGTAAGTTCATTTTTCTCGTTTTATATGTTGATGATATTCTACTTGCTAACAATGATCTTGGCTTGTTGAATAAAACTAAGCAGATGCTAACGAAGCATTTTGAGATGAACGATCTTGGTGAGGCAAGTTTCGTGCTGGCAATTGAAATTCACATGGATAGATCTCGTAACTTGCTTGGCTTGTCTCAAAGGGCTTATAATAAAGTCCTAGAGAAATTTGACATGCAAAACTGTAAACCCGGTGATGTACCAGTTGTCAAGGGTGACAAATTCAATAAAAACCAGAGTCTAAAAAATGAAATTGAAAAAGCAAAGATGAAGAATAAAGATATAGTCGTCAATCATATAGTTACAGAGTCCATGCTAGTTGATCCCTTAACCAAGGTTCTTCGACCTACAGTGTTCCAGAAGAATGATGAAAACATGGGGATTTTAAGCTATTTTAATGCGCTTGATTAGTGGGAGTTTTCAAATTTATGTGATTTTTCATATTTCGAAACTCGGTGTCCTTTTATATCATCATGTCTTGTGATTGACACCATGTTAGAGTTAGAGATTTTGGACTTGGTCTTCTATTAGATTAGAATGTCCCCTGGTCAATACCATGTTTAAATATAGAACTCAACGTCCTTTTCAATCATTGTGCCAGTGGTTGACATCGTATTAGAATTCAAGGCATTATAGTTCATAATGAACTATACAATTTCTCTTGCTTTAAGCCTATTTTAAGAGAAATTGTAAGGACTGACATTAAAAGTAGCATCTTACATTAATTATTGGATTACTGTTATATGTTATTTTCATACTACACTACACACTAATGACTGGTCGACAAGGTTGATGATAAATGTAATTATGTATCGATGTTATATCAATAAAGGATGTAACTGGTGCCATAGTTCATTGTCATTTGACTTTGATCGGACTTAGTCTTATTGAAGTGTTGCATTTCATATCATATAATTTTTCAATACGTGGCCACATTGCATAAAATTTAGTTTATTAGCTTGAGAATCATTTTCAAAAGTTTTTCAAAAGTAAAATTAAACAATTGATTTTGCCGAGCTAGGAGAATGTTAGAATATATTTTATGAGCTACAATCAATTGTCGATTTGGTTTTATTAAAAATAGGCTAATGACATTATCCCTATTGAGATGCCTATGATTCATTATTATTGTGATCCCTATTAGAATTAAGGACTTTATACCGTTAGTCTGATTAATAATGTAGTCCTAACCTTAAGGCCCGTGATGGATAGGCCTAGGACTACTATTTGTGATTAGGTCCCCACTGTACTCCTTATATATACATATGTATAGACTCTTTACATAGTTTGCCCCATTGATATATAGCCCCATTGATATATAAACTTTTTTTATATTAATGGGGCAAACTATGTATAGACTCTCTACATAGTTTATGACTTCAAGTTGTCGTCTCCTTGGTCTTCCCAGTTTATATCAAATGAGACAAAACTTTATTTTCCAACTTTATATTCACAACTTTTTTTGGACTTCTTATTCTTTGCCCTGTAGCAATTATGTTAGATTCTTAATGGAACATTTTGTTTTTGTTAGTTTATTCAATCTTATAAAACTAAAATTTTAATGGTAGAATTACTCTTTTATAACCAAAAAGTCATATCTTCGAGCCAACAATCTTTTTTTTATATTTAACTTAAAGATTATAGGTTCGAATTACTGAATCAGTTTCTTTATGAAATACCGAAAGAATGTTACGTACAATTTTCGTAGATAGTATGACTGTATAAGAATAATAGCCAATAATGATTTGTAAAGGGACCTTCCATTTTCAAATCAATATATCACACAATTTGTATTTGTATTTTTTTTATATTTTTCTCTTTACTTAATTCAATGACTTTTTGTATTCCTTTGCAAAGTGAAACACGTCAACATTTGTATTGCAAGAATTATAATCCCTTACGGAACTCTAATATTCTTACAAAATATAGAGTTGGCTCCTTTCATGCATTTACAGAGATTGTTTTTTTTTAACGCCTGAAGAGAGATTAATGCTTAGAAAAAACTTGGAACTATTAAAAATAATAATATTTTACAAGGCTTTAGCAGAGAATTTAACGGAAATTGCAATTAAAGTCAGGTCAAGTAAATGAGTTTACAGTCAGCAAGAGAGTTTAACAGTAATATTCTACTTTCTGCTGCTGCTACAAAATGTGAACACAAAATAATCCTACAAAACGACGATTCTATTAACTTCTAAAAACGAAAGGTTTCTATTCATTCGTGATCCTTTCACCCTCCAGCCCATAACGATAAGGTTTGTCTTCCACAAAAGGGATAGCCTAACAGCTCTCCCTAACACCTGGCAATTGAATCCATCGTTAATAAATAAAGAAATTACTTGTAATTAGTAAAATTAGCTTATCCAAAAGGTTCGTTCAATGGGGAACGCATAGACCACCAATTTGTTTTTTTCAAAAATACCTAAGGATCATATGCAGCTAACCTATATCCGAGAATCTGATTTAACAAACGGACGAGAAGGCTATCAATTTTCAACAAGTGTCATTTTAAGAAACTAATGAGCTCTGGCTCTTTCTTTGCACGAGTCGAATAATTATTTCTTGACGGATGATGTATCAAATAGATGTGTTCGTAGAGGTAAGTGGTCCTGTCTCAGTGGTCAATCCAGGTTGATTATAATATGTGGTGGTAAATAGTGAGTGGATGTGAATAATTTCTCATGCCATCCCTAGGCATAATTTTCATTTTGTATAAATTTCATAAGAAATACGAGAAATGTGAAGAAATAAAAGACTAATTTTTAAAAAATTTTCTTCTCTACCTAATACAAAAAAGGGAAAAGAATTCGTAAAATTACAAAGAATAATTTTATAAAAAAATTATTTTTGTTATTTAAACTTATGATTTTTTGATTACAAAAGAATAATTTTATTAGTTATTTCAAAGTTCACCCTCATCTATATGTTATTGACACCTTATTAATTTCTCATCTTTATTGAAAGCTTAATGTGGATGATGATAATTTTGGTCACAAAAATTGGTTTTTTTTAACGCCTGAAGAGCGATTAACGCCTAGAAAAACTTGAAGTATTAAAAATAATAATATTTTACAAAGCTTTAGTAGAGAATTTAACATAAATTGCAGTTAAAGTCAGGTCAAGTAAATGCGTTTACAGTCAGCCAGAGAGTTTAACAGTAATATTCTACTTTCTGCCGCTCATACCTACGAATAAATTAATAAAGTAAGTCATATATCTTATCATCATCAAGTTGCGAGAAAGCTGACAACTGCATGAAGTGCAATATCACGACTTGAGAGCAACTACGGGGCCATGTTGAGAAAGGAGAGAAATGAAGCCATCAAAGTTTGGTTTACGCCAAATTGACTCGGAGTCGTGGTCCTCTTGGTCTTCATGGGACAAAACAAAACCTTATTTTCCAACTTTATACTCACAGCTGTTTTTTGACTTCTTATTCTTTGCCATATAGCAATTATGTTAAATTCTCAAATGGAACTTTTTGTTTTTGTTAGTTTATTCAATCTTATAAAGCTAAAATTTTAATGGGTAGATTACACTTTTATAAGTAAAAAGTTATAGATTCAAGTCAACAACCTTCCTTTTATATTTAACTTAAAAATTACATGATCGAATCATTGAATCGGCCTTTTTTTCAAATGCAAATAGAATGTTACGTACAATTTTCATAAATAGTATGACTATATAAGAACAATAGCCAATTATAATTTGAATAAATTGTAAAGGAAACTTCCATTTTCAAGTCAAGATATCCCATAATTTGTACTTGAATTTTTTTTATATTTTTCTCTGTAGTTAATTCAATGACTTTTTTTGATTATTTTGCAAAGTGAAACTCTTTTTAATTGTTCAACTCTATATTTTGTAAGAATATTAGAGTTCCGTTTGGTTTATAATTCTTGTAATACAGATGTTGACGAACATGGAATATTCATTCGAAAGAATTACATTCTTAGTAAGAAATTGCAATGATTAAAGTCCAATTTTTTATTCGATTTTTTCCTTTTTTGTTTAATTTATTTTAATAATTTTATTATTAAAAATTAATTAATTTATTAATTTTATAAATTAAAAAGATTTTTCAATTTAAAATAAATAAATTATTTTCATTTTAACAATTTTTAATTAAATTTTAAATTTTTTAATAGATAAGGACAATTTTTAATTATATTTCAAATTCTTTAATTTTATTCAATCTTTAGCCGATTTTAAGACAGATTAATACTAATTAAAGTTTAAATACTTAAACGTCTGATCTTATCTTATCAGTTTAACTTTCATTTTAATTTTTTAAACACTGGTTAATTATGAAACTGTTATCAGAAATTTTACCAAATCGATAAGCTCGTTACTGGATTTTAAGCCTTCAATTTCATATTCTTTTCTAGCTAAGAACTTTTTATATCGCTAATCAAAGTAAATGGGTCATCAAGGTCTATGTGAATTGAATGGAGAGGACATTCCCTGTTCAATAACTGTTTTCTTTGGTTTTCTGAACATTCAAATCAATTACAATTTGAAGACTACGTGATAACGAGTGGCGTGACTCCTTTCATGCACGGCCTTAATGTGACAATTTTATGGGCACGAAATTTAGATGTCATTGAATTGATATTAGCAAGCACAAGCTTTAGAAATCTCTTTTAAATTAGCAGCTCCTAAGTTTATGTAATTTAAACTGCTATAATTAGAGTCTTCTGCATTATTTTGAGAGATTCTGAGTTTGTATAAGATTATTGGATTTAAGTGTTAAATCATGTGCCAAATATTCATCTTCTTGAAATAAATATAGCCAAATCTAATTATTAAAAAACTAAATCGATTTGACCAGTTTATCGGGTAAAATTTTAAACTTTTCAGTTCGATTTATTTTAATAATTTTTATTGTTAAAAATTGATCAATTTATTAATTAATAGATCACATTTCGTAAATTAATACATTTTTATAAACTAATTAATTGTTATTTAACGATCTTTTTTAATTAAATTTTAAATTTTTATGGATAAGAACAATCTCTTTCAATTATATTTTAAATTCTTTAATTTTATTCATTTTAACCGATTTTATGATAGTTTAATAACAGTTAAATCTTTTAAATTTAAACTCTTGTCTTATCGCTTCAATCGAACTAGAGAACTTTTCTGTAATACATATTATAGACCTTGTTACGTACCCAGAATCATATATGAAAGAGTTAAAAATGAAGGAAATACGGAATACCTAATTTCGGTTCCATCTCTGATTCTGATGCCGATTCCGAGCTCCAAACGATTAAGAATCTCCCGGGACCTTTACGGAAAGTGTTTCTCGACACGAGGTTTAGGTCTTTCTACAGTTTTCTCAATACATAAGCTCTTTTAACGGGTCAGAGATTCTGTATGCTTACGATTGATATGAGCAGTTGTAGGAGGTTTTAACCTTTATATAGCTTCTATATCGGACTTCCCCATCACAAGTCCGACATAGACCAGGTCCACACTAAAAGGGATCCATTTTTCACCCAGTCTTCGACCCATTAATCTAGATCATTTATTAAGCCACTTTATTACTCTTATCTCGATCAAATTACATAACTTAATCGATAATTTATTGAAATGTCAAAATTACAATTAATAACTGTCCACTTTATGGAAAAATGACAAAATTGCCATTAGGGGCAAAAATTTATTACAATCTCCTCCTTGGACAATTATTAACTGCAGTTTTAATCAGGTTCAAAACATTTTAAAAACTCGACTAAGTCACACTACTGTATTGTTACCAAATTTTAAAAAACATTTGATCCAAAGGTAATGAAAATCCTCCATTCCGTCCTGTAAAGCTTTCGATACCAAAAAATATCAAACAAATGTATCATGTATGACACAGGTCCAATATAATTACAAATATCTAATACTTTACTAACATGAATGGGAAAATGGAGTGTGGCAGACTAGGATGATACTTTTATGATCTAATATGTATCATATTCATCTGTAGGTCTCGATTTCTCTAATTTTATGCTAAACTGCATGTGCTAAATGACAGTAGAGAAATCCTTTTTTCTCTCACCAAATGCTAAACAACATTAGAGAAAAATTGTTTTCTCTCACCAGATGCTAAACAACATTAGAGAAAACCTTTATGTTCTCCAACTGTCTCCAACTGAATGCTAAACTGTTTTAGAGAACCTTTATGGGATTAAAACCTTATATCTCCCTATGTTATATGAAACTTTAAGGATATCCATATAAACTGTATGTGTTTAATGACATAGGCTCAAGGTTAATCTTTATAAATATCCAATGACCTTTAAAATGCTTAAGATCAATACAAATCTTAAGATTTTCATATGTATTATGACTACATACAAAAACAGTTATTACTTAGGATAAAAGAATATGATCATCTTTATTAATAAATAATCATAATGTCACAATACAACAAAATATACAAAGATTTAAGGAGCAAAACACAACGATCCTTAACTGCTGCTGCCTAAAGACTTCAACACGCCCATACCGAATACATGTCTAATAAACACTAGTGGGTGGAGTCCTTTAGTTAGCAGATTAGCTAACATCTCCTCAGTTTTGATGTGCTCCACTTTAACGTCACCCTTCTAGATCAGCTCCTTTATGGTCAAATACTTGACCTCCAAATGCTTAGACCTTGTGATACTCTTGTTTTTGTTATTAAACAATACTGCAGTAAGATTATTACAATATAATTGTATGGGTATAGCAATCGAATACATTACAGATA
This sequence comes from Erythroxylum echinodendron, assembly GCA_027575705.1. NCBI lineage: Eukaryota > Viridiplantae > Streptophyta > Magnoliopsida > Malpighiales > Erythroxylaceae > Erythroxylum > Erythroxylum echinodendron. The sequence continues at coordinate 30,374,534 of JANZXR010000003.1, forward strand.
ACTCAGAAATCAAGTTTTTGAGCCAAACTGCCTGTGTAGCAGCTCCATAACATGCAACAAACTCTGCATGCAAGGTCGAGGAAGTCACTAATGTCTGCTTGACACTCTTCCACGATAACGCACCATCTGCTAATATAAAAATGTTCCTGAAGTAGATTTGTCATCATCGGGACACATAGCAAAATTAGAGTCTGTATACCCTGTGAGGATCAAATCATTGACTTTTCTATATGTCAACGTATAATCCTTGGTACCTTTTAAGTATCTCAACACTCGTTTGACTGCATTCTAATGGCCTACACCTAGATTACCCAGATATTGACCTAGCAGTCCAACAATAAAGGCAATATCTGGTCTATTGCGCACCTGGGCATACATCAAGCTACCAACAGCACTAGAATATGGAACATTCTTCATAGTCTCTCTCTCAACTTCATTCGTTGGACGCTGTGCTAAAGATAATCTCTCTCCATGAGAGATAGGTGCTATAACAGGTCTACATTTAGCCATATTAAACCTTTGTAGCACTTGCTCAATGTATGCGCTCTGAGAGAGGCTCAATGAGTGTTGAGATCTGTCTCGATGAATCTGTATTCCGAGGATAAAAGATGCTTAACCTAAATCCTTTATGTCATAATGTTTGGCCAAAAGTTGCTTTACCTCATGCAACATAGTCAAATTATTTGACACAAGCAAGATATCATCGACATACAGTAGTATGAAGATAACTTTGCTCCCCCTGACCTTATAGTATAAGCATCTTTCGACTTTGTTTTCCACAATGCCGAATGAGGTTAAAACCTCATCAAACTTTAGGTACCAATGTCTAGAAGCTTACTTTAAACTATATATTGATTTATTCAACTTGCAAACCTTGTTAGTTACATCCTAATCCTGAAATCCTTCATGTTGCTCCATATAGACCTCCTCATAAAGGTCACCATTCAGGAAAGCGGTCTTAACGTCAATCTAATGTAACTCTATATCATAATGAGCTACTATTGCCATAATCACTCTAAATGCATCCTTCGAGGATACATGAGAGAAGGTAACATTGAAGTCAACTCCTTCTCTCTGATTGAATCCCTTGGCAACTATACATCCCTTAAACCGCTCAACTTGACCCTATGTGTCCTTTTTGGTCTTAAACAGCCACTTGCAATTGATAGGCCTGCAATATTGAGGTAAATCAAGAAGCTCTCATACCTTATTATACCTCATAGAATGCATCTTGTCGTTCATTGCTTCCCACCATATATCCGTATGGGGTCTAAAAAAGACTTCTGAAAAAGTAGCTGGATCCACAACATGTCCAATGTCATAGTCTTGCTCACCCAAATAGACTATGTAATCTGATGAGATAGCCTGCGTAACTACATAGGCTCTTATACCTCAGAAACCTCTTCGTAAATAGGAATAGGTTCCTGTGCCTCCATAAGCATGGTACTCAGGCCTTCATCCATGGGAGTTGACTGTATGAGAGGCGGATACAAAATGATCGTAGTATTCGTCCTGCTATCTCCTAGAGGATGTGAGGATCCTCCCTCATCATAAACATTGTATTTCAGAAACTTCGCCGTCTGTGATTCCACTATTCTGCCTCCTCCATCTCTATAGTAAAATTTGTAGCCTTTAGAGTGGTCGGGATAACCCATTAAAAAACAACGAGTTGAACAAGGATACAATTTGTTCTCATAAGAATTATACAACCTTACCTCAGAAGGGCAGCCCCACACACGAATGTGTGCAAGGCTTAGCTTCTAGCCCTTGCAGAGTTTAAAAGGAATCTTTGCTACTAACTTGCTTGAGACTCTATTCAAGATATATAATGTTATCTTGATGGCTTCACCCAAAAGGTATTCAGGTAGGTTAGTCCTGATCTACATTGACCTCATCATGTCCTTTAGGGAGCGATTACGCCTTTCGGCCATATCATTTTGCTCAAGATTACCTGGCATAGTGAACTAAGCCATTATTCCAACTGATTCCAAATACCTGGCAAACAGACCTTTTTCTTGTCCTGCAACTCCATGTCTGTCATAGTTTTCCTCTCCTATATCAAATTTGACTATCTTTATTGATTTTCCCAATTAGTTTTCAACCTCAATCTTAAAGATCTTGAATTTATCAAGAACTTCAGACTTCTCTTTAAGCAAGAACACATAACCATAACGGGAATAATCACCTATAAATGTCAGGAAGTATCTGGCATTGCAAAACGTGACCATATAAGGACCACTAACATCCGTATGTATGAGGTCTAATAAGCCTGAAGCACGAGTTGACCCTTTCTTCTTTATCTTGGTCAACTTACCCTGACAACAATTGACACATATCTCCAGATCACTAAAGTCCATAGTTGGGAGAATATTATCCTTTATCAATCTCTCAACCCTCTCCCTAGAAATATGGCCAATACTTTTATGCCACATGTATGATGTGTCCTTTATGGAGGTCCTCTTTCGAGTAACAGGTTTGGCAATATAAGAAGAGGCATACATCTCATTAGGAGTAAGACACATACTATATAGTCCATAGGATAAGAAGGCAGTTCTGAAATGTCTTGTATTAATAGAAACATTTACAACAGCATTATCAAATACAAAATGATAACCTTCCATATCCAAAATCGATACAGAAATTAGGTTTCGTCTAAAAGACGGTATATAAAATGTGTCTTGTAAATACAGTGCAAACCCCATATCGAGGTTTAATCCTATATCTCCTATATACAAAACATCCACTCTTCATTATTGCCGACCATCAACTTCTGCTCCCCTCTAGTTGGCCTTCTCTTGGATAAGAACCCTTGCATCGTGGAAGTAACATGGTTAGAAGCTCCACTATCTAACCACCAAGAACTTGATATGGTTATAGCTACATTGGATTTATGATTCATGAAGGCTGGGGAGTTACCTGACAGTTCCTGTTTGACCTTTCGTAATTTGTATTTCAGGCAATCAAACTTCCTGTGCCCCTTCTTTTTACAAAAGAAGCACCTCATACTCTTAAGATCATGTGGGCCCTTTGCAATGCTAGACTGTCCACTCTAAATTTGAGGAGAGGGTTTGGGTTTCTTACCCACCTTAGGCTGTTAGGGCTTAGCCTTCCCCTTACCCTTCGCAGCTGCAAACATAAATGTATGAGCAGAGTTCTTGATCTTCTCCTCTGTTATAGCACACCAGGAAATCAAGGCATTGATGTCCCAGGTCTCATCATGTGAGATGTAGGAGGTGGCCAACATCTCAAACTCTTGAGGAAGAGTGTTTAGTGCCTGATGCACTATATAAGCGAGTTAGTGATTGATATATCCAGTGACTTCAACCTGCTCTGAAGATGCACCATCTGGATGATATACTCTCGAATGCCTTCCTCTCTAGTGTACCTTATAGAGAATATTTCATTGATTAAGGTGCTCTGCTCAGTATGAGAAGACACCTTATAACTCTAGGATATGCTGTTCATGAACTCCCTCGCTATGGTTGTGTCTGCCAATCCACTCAACAAATGATTGGTATCGACCTCTTAATGGTCAAATAGCACATCCTATTTGACCTTTCCCAGGTCGCATTGCTAATTTGTCAGCTTCCGAGCTGACATCTGTAAGTGGGGCAGGCCTCTCTATGTGCATGGCTATGCTGACATCTGCCATCTCTAATGCAAACTTTATGTCCTTCTTCCACTTCTTGAAGTTGAAACCATTTAAGGTTTCAATGGTGACAACTTTTTTGTTAATTGAAAAGGTGACTGAAAAATAGAAAAGACAATGTAAAGATTAGTAAAAATGCAAGACAAACACAATACTTTAAAGCATTAAAGCAATATCTATACTGAAAATCTGGTCACGCATATTATAAAATGCCTGTAGGCTGAATACATAAATATGCAACTATACCTCCACACATAAAAGTGATCAGAGTACAAACCATCAACTCTTATGTGTCGGCCCCCTGAAAATTTTTCCATTTAACTTAAGCAAAATAGCTTATGGAATAAATGCATGACAGGAAAATAAGGGCATTTTTAGAATACAACCTAAGTACTAAGGGTAAAGTGGACTTTTGGGAGAGGTATGGTAAACTTGTCTTATTGGCAGAATGGCAGCGTGAATGAGACAAGAAAACATAAAGAGAAAGAGAGGCTTCGGATGAGAGTAGAAAGAAGAGAGTTGTAAGCTAAGTTGGAATTTCTGTAAAGCTTAAAGAAAGAACATTCCAGTGCATGCAAGAGAGGAAAAAGAAAGAAGGAAAAAGGAGCTTTCTTTGGATTTAAAAACTCACTACTTGGTGAAGAATCGCAGTAAGTCATTTTAGAATGTATATTTTAAGTTAGCCGAATCTAGATATCTTGGTTAAATACGAGTTGTATTTTTTTATGAAGGAAATCAAGGAGGGGTTCAAGAGAGGCAAGGAAACTAAGAGGAAAGGCATCGATAAGTTAGATAAAGAAGTAAGCAAAGAGTTTAAGGTGGGTTACAGTTTTATAATGAAGAAATAAGCTAAAATGTTTGTTTTCAATGACTACGATTTCTGTATAAATGTGCTGCATGTTTGTTCTATTCTGGTATGCTATAAAATGCCAATTGTTGCTGCATGCTTTTATACAAAAACATTTTCTTCAAAGTTACATACTTTATGAAACTAAATTTCTGCATGTTTTGCAAACAAGACTGATTTCTGCAAAAAGATTGCATATTTTTGAAAACAAATTTCTGATCTGAAAAGCAAGAACTTCAAGAACTGCCATTTTGGGCAATCAGTTTTCAAGAGCATAAAATATATGTGTTATGTGGATTTGTGGTGGTCCCTTAAGTTATGACAGTGCACTTGTCTAAAGGCTTCTCCTGCCTGTCCGCTAGTGGCATAGAGCTCCTTCAAGGACTCCCATAAGTTCACAGCTACGCAAGACCATAAAATAGAATTGCGTTAGTACGTATGTTCACAGCTACACAGGACCCTTAGGAGAAATGTGTAGTACGTTCTGTTCTGGGTCTACCCGAACCATTCTGATGCGCTTAAGAGTTCATGAATTGTCTGACATGATGAATGCATACATGATTTGAAACCAAGTATGTTTTAACTGTAAAAAGGTTTTCTG